>MU692331.1:485-22453 GCA_026770625.1 Nicotiana glauca
TTAGACGGTCGAGATTTAATGCAATCCAACGACGTCGTTTCGTTTAAGTCACGCTTAAGTCTCGTCCGTTTGATCCAGCGAGATGGACGGCTGTGATCACTTAACTTAAATGACGTCGTTTTATCTATAGGCACCGCTTCATCTGATCCTTTGATCAATTGCATCAACGGCCCCGATTATTTAAATTTAAACGGCGTCGTTTGGTTGTGAGACTGGATTGGGCGAGATGGATCAAGATTTGGGCCTGGCCTGTATTTGTTGTTTGGGCTAAACTTTTATGTATTTATTTGTATGTTTTGTATTGTTTATTTATTTTCAAGTGTATTTATTTTATTTATTTTCATGTAATTATTATTTATATTTTATTTTATTATTATTATTTTTATTTATTTTCCAAATTTCCTAATATTTGTTCTATAATTTTTAATGGCATTTTCCTAATTAATTCCCTTTTTATCTTCATTCATCCCATTAACCAACACTGGTATTTCACACGAGTCACAAATATTGTAACCAAAAATCATTTATTTTGATTTTGGAATTTTTTTACTTGGGGTAAAAATCACGTGCTCACACACATTGCGAATCATATCATGGGAACTGTACCCATGATGTACAACATGTTTAAATTATTAATAGTATTAGTTGTTATGGTCTGGTCACATAAATGTACCCTCAGATTTGAAAATTATGTACCATAACTACGTCACGGGAACCGTACCCGTATGTATGATAATTTTATTATAAACGCGCCTAAAGCTAACTAATAATGTTCAAAGTGTTTTCTACACTAGTTATTGCATTAATATGAGGGTAATAGATTGGGATTCATTTATGAATAGCACGCCTTAATTTATTTTATATAAAAAAAAAAAGATTTGTGCTCAACTAAAGTGAATTATGGATGTTCATTTTTAAAACTAAATTAAAGTTCAATCTAAAACCACTAATTGTAAGTAAGCATGGGATAGTATACTAGGCATTTAATTATTTAAGAAAATTCTGGGCCAGTAAGCCAAATATTATTTGGAGATCTTTCAAAAGTAAAATAAGAAAAATTGGGCGCGAAATAGAGCCCAGGGATAAGGACAAAATCAAGAGGCCACAATAGTTTCGAATGGCTAAGTACCAGGCCCAGCCTTCCATTGTCAAACTTCCAGTTATTAGAAAAACCATTTCTATTATACCAAATGTCATGACCCCAGTTTGCCCTCCGTGAACTATCGTGATGGCACCTAGTCTCTAGGTAAGCCTAACAAGTGCGGAAAATAAATCGAAACTTTCGGAAATATAAATCTAAAACCAAGAATAACTAAAAAGGAACGGTATATAAAATGCCGCTCGACATATACAACACAATATATCAAACTTCTACATCACTATCCCAAAATTCGGAAACTCACAGGAACAACAAACTGAAAGAAATATAGTAAAATTCTCTAACTCCGGAATGTCTGCATCAATAGTATGATAGAAGGGATAACACTACAAGATAGAATAACGATGGAGACTCTTCGATCTGCAGACATGACAGATGTACCTCGAAGTCTCCAAAAGCTCTCCTGCCTCAAGGATGGTAAGCTTGTGCAGAGGTATCTGGATCTGCACATAAAAAACATGTGCAGAAAGGGCATGAGTACACCACAGCGGTACTCAGCAAGTGCCAAGCCTAACCTCGGTCGGGTAGTGACGAGGAAGGTCAGGGCCCTACTGAGGTTAAACATAATATAAAGTCTTGACAGTATGAAATAGGCAGTGTAAATGAGTATAACAGTGAAGTAAAATAGGTTATACAGGGCAAACAACAACTTTACAAAAACAGAGTAAACATGGAAGTAAATACAGCTCAGTACCAATAGTAACAACCGAGGATCTCCCAGGATACCATCTTGTAGTCCCTATTACAACTGTCCAGTGGATCTCCCGGGATACTCCCATAGTCCATCTATCAATGCGCGTGGATCTACCGGAATCCCGATTTATAGTCCCAAATGTAAATACCCAGTATTGGGGGAATCTACCGGGTGCATTCCCATAGTTCTGTATAACTGTGCAGGGGGGTCTACCGGGAATCTAACTCGTACTCCTAAAGTAAACAACAAGGGGGAGCTACCGAAATCCCACATCCGTAGTCCTAATGTAAATACACACCAACAGCAAGAAGATATTCAGAAATGGAAATCTCATATCAAGCAACAAGTAATTCTAACCAATATGCTTCACGTAATGCAATCAAGGCAATTTAAGTCGACTAAACATGCTTTTCTAACTAACAAAATGCTAAATTTGCAATTATAATAAAGCAAGACAAGAATTTCATTAAAATAACTTAAGGAAAAACCGGGTTTTCAATAATTAGCTCAAGTACGCGCTCGTCACCTCACGTACAAGGCGTTCCAAATATCAACATATCATATCCTTGGGAAGGTCCCCCACACAAGGTTAGACAAGCCACTTAACTCGAACCGGCTCAAAATCAACCAGAAATCACGTTCTTTCCATGAGTATCTAATTCCAAATAGCCCAAATCTATTCAATTCCATTTCATAATGTAAATAATACTTCAAGAAGCTGATTCTACAATTAAATTCTAAGCTAATACGCGAAATTATGTAAAATAACCAAAATGCCCCTCTCGCCCACGTCTCAGAATCAGATAAAATTTATATTTTCAGAATTCACGCACTCACACGAGTCTAATCATATAAAAATCTCTCAAATCGAATGTCAAAAACCCAATCAAAACTCAATCTCTATGCCTACGAACTTTTCCCCCAATTTTTTTTCAAAATTCTGAAATTAAAGGATGAATTTAAGTAAAGATACATAGAAATTAGTCTAAACCAAGTAAGAATCACTTACCCAAGTCGGCCAGGTGAAAATCCTCTCAAAAATTGTGATCTCCCAAGCTCCCAAGTACAAAATATGATTTATGGTTTAAACCCTTGATTTTGGGTTTTAAATTCTTTGCTTAGATGTTTGTTCATTGCGATCGCGAGAAATGGAACGCGATCGCGAAGAAGAAAAAAGAAGAGCTCCTGGAATGGATTATGCGAACGCGACCAGATACACGCGATCACATAAGAGGAAGAAACGGGCTTACGTGTTCGCGAACCATCAGCCCTTAGTTCTACTATGAGAACGCGAAGAAGGAAGGGCAGCACTATGCGATTGCGAGCCAAGTCATGTGATCGCGAAGAAGAAATTGGACCCCCTCTGGAATTACACTACGCGAACGCGAAAAGAAGGCTGCGATCGCGTAGAAGAAAACAAGATACCAGCAGTTTTGCGATTCAACAAGTCCCAAAAATGACCCGTTGAGCATCCGAAACACACCCGAGGCCCCTGGAACCTCAATCAAACCTACGAGCATATCCCATAACATCATTCAAACTTGTTCCAACCTTAGAAATGCCATAAAAATATTATAACACCTATTTTTCATCGAATTCAAGCTTAAAATTTCTAAAAACTCTAAATACACATTTTCGATCAAAAAGTCTACAAAACCTCATCCGAATGACCTGAAACTTTGCACGCACATCCTAAATGATATAACGGAACTACTGCAACTCTCGAAATTTCATTCCGACCCTCGGATCAAAATCTCATTATCGAAACGGAAACTTCCAAAATTCAACCTTCGGCATTTCAAGCCTAAATTAGCTAGGGACCTCCAAAACACAATCCGAACACGCTCCTAACCCTGAAATCACCTAGCGAAGCCAATGGAACCATCGGATTTCCATTCCGATGCTGTCTTTACACTATTTTGACTATGGACAATTTTCAATCACTTAAGCTCTCATTTAGGAACTAAATATCCCGGCAAATCAAATTAGCAGAAATAAACTTGGGGGAAGCATTTACTACGGGATCGGAGCATTAATTCTTAAGACGACCGTTCGGGTCATCACACCAGATATAAGAACTTAAGGAATTGAAATTGTTGAATATAACAAGGCTCGAAATTGAGCCCAAAAGGCAAAAGAAAACAAGAAATCACACATTGTACCCAGTTCCAAGCGGACTCCCTCATATGGGCCAAGGTTAGGCCCAATAGCCTCTAACAAAGAAAGGCCTTCAATATTAAGGCCCTCTAAGGCTTAGTCCCATATAACAGTCACTACACGCATTCTACGAAAATTAAAATGTTTGAACAAGCATATTATGGGTCTTAATTCATCACCACCATTAGCACTAACAATAAAAGATTGAATCTTAAACTTATTCATGACTTAACTTGAACTTAAACACACAAATGCTTCAACCGTAAAGCCCTAATGAGGCTCGTCTCCCTCTAATTCACCCATGGCAAAACAATACAGCAATTCTGAATATCAAGGTAATAAATGCTCAAATTATAAACTTTACTTTAATGACCTGCTATTAATAATGACAGTATGGACATGAATTTTAAAATACTTATTAACCATACTAGTTTACATATACAAACTACTCTAGCAATGCTAAAATTAAATAGTTGAGTTGTGTGTATTCAGCAGCCGGACAGTGCCTTTTCGAACATGCATGATACCCAAGTCAATAATCTTTAACACAAATGATCTACAAGAGTTATCTATCAACTTGAAACTCTAAACATTTCGTAAAAAGATGAACTAATTTAAACCTCCATACATGAAATTCCTCCACTAAACTATTGTCCATCAAACAGATTCCAAATAATTAAAAAAAACTGAGGAAAACTAAACTAACCAAAAAAAACTAGGTAACTCAGGAGAAACACATGTAAAAGAATTGAAATTTAATATTTTTAACCATTAAAATTTACATTATGAATACATATTTCAAAGGAATAGGCATGCTTGCACTCCAGTGGTTAACATAGTCCAAGAAGTACTTGAATATCAAGAACAAAGCAAAGTGGAGTAAGGATTTCAGCAAAAAGCAAACCAATGAGGATGGCAACAAATATCAGAAATACACAGCTTCGATTTAGTTCATATTCAACCCAAAAAACTAGAAATCCAGCAGATGTTTTCTAAATTCTTGCTAAAGAAACTCAGAAGGAAATAAGCTAACTCTCAATGAAGTAGTGCAGCAAAACTTTTGAGTCTTTTTTTAGGGTCTAAAAATCTATCTAAGGAGTGAGGGGAGGGTTCTATTTATAGGCAATTGAAATGTCATGTGCTAAAAATAGAAAACCAGGGAATTATTCCCTCCCACAACCCCTAAAAGAATATTTCTAACAGAAATGGGACAGTTGGCAGCCTCTAAATGGTTTCAGCATTTTGTGCTGGCCAAATATAGCCAGTTACCCCAAATTCTAGAAGCTTCTATCCAAACTTCTGTTTGAATACCTCTCCCATGAACCCCTTAAGTTTTTTATTGTTCAATTATAACCCCCTATAAGTTCCTATCTATTCCCAAATTTGGACCAACAACACAAATCAAGAAACAACACGAAAGAAAGATCAAAGGAACAAATCATATGCAATTAAACCTTTAGACTAACCCTAAATATATTTAGCATGAACCAACTCAGAAGAGAAACGAGAACAGGAATTATCAAACCTAATACCAAAACGAGTTTCAAAGGAAAATTGTTAAAACCTATTAATAGATTACTGAGGTGAGGACTTAACAAACGTCTAATTAAGTATAAACACAGACATTGAAATTAACCTAACTAAGACATGCAAACTAATCAAATAAAACAAATATAGAAAGAAAAAATTACCTAGAAAGCAAACAAAAAACCATAAAGGAACAAATTCGGAATTAGAAGATTTTCATCAATTAACCCAAAATAACTAATAAACAAAATTAAGCTTCAAAAATCATTTAACAAATCCAGAAGAGAAGGGAAAAATTACCAGTGCTAAAAATGGGACAAATCCGAACTCACATGTATTCTGTCCGGTCAAAGGCAAATCGACCGAATCCCGGCGACTCCAAAATAAATTTAAACTTAAATTAATCAATGGCTCTTAAAAAATCCATTAGCTAATATTAGTTTTAAACTCAATGCATGCTAAAATCGACGGAGATATTGAAGAAAAGACTTGACATTTTCTGACCATTTTTAGATCTAAAACTTAGAGAGTTTCAGGGTGTTTTGAGAGGAGCTAAATGGAATATAGGATGAGGAGGAAGAGGAGATTATGGGGTATGAAATTCCGTAATTTTAGAGGAGTTAATGGGGTCCGTCGGCTAATGGGGTGGGAGCATTTTTGGGCAGTTAGGGTTTGTAGATTAGAGATAGGGGAAACTGAAAGGGTCTCTAGGGTATATAGGGGTTAGGACAGTCTTATACTTAAGTCACGACTAGTTCCCAGCCGTTGGATCTACAACGATCAATGGCTGGGATTAAAACCCAGGAAAACGACGTCGTTTTGGGTGAGGGTTGGGGCTGGACTAGGTTTGGGTAGGGCTGGGTTTGAACGGACCTTTTGATAAGCTAATTGGGCTGGGTTTGTGCATTAAAATTGGCCCAATCTTCAAAACTAAATTAATCCTTCTCCAAATTCCTTTCTCTTTTTTTTCTTTTTTCTTTCCTTAATTAAAATCCTACATTAAATCTTAAATTAATCTAATTTTGCAAAATAAAACTAGTTATCTATATATATTATTTACAAAAATTAACTAATCCTGAATTAATGAAGAGAAAACTTACTAATTAGTATTAAAGGCTAAAAATATAAAATGAATTATATTTATTAAATATTTTTGTAATTTTTATTTAATAAAAAATAATTAAATAAATTAATCCTAAAATACGAACACACAACCTACTATGAAATGCATGGAATTTTGATATTTTTTTTGGGTATTTTCTATGCTTTAATGCATGCAAAAAAATGTAACTAAAAATGCAATTAGTATCCCTAAAAATTCTATAAAATTAAAATAAAATGCAAAATTTCTTTTGTGATATTTTAGGAGTATTTTTAGTTGGGCAAAAATCATATGCTCACAGTTGCCCCTCTTTGCTCGAAAACATGAAGAGTTTTTGGACAAAGATAAAGTGAGCAAATACGAGTAATTTTTGCCCGTTTGGATACTCCATGGAAAGCAGTTTTGAAAAGCCTGACTGAACCCTGCTTCTGAGGTTGCTTACATATCCTTGGCTATAAAGGAATCAGGTCAGTGTAGTTCTGAAAGTTTTGGTAGTTGGGACTACCGAGAAGCTGTGATTTCTCTACTGCTGCCGTTGTTATTGCTTGCTGGACTCCTTATTACACCGAAACAAAATGAAAAGAAGCTAGGCTAACTATGATCTATGAGTTACTAGAATCTTATCTATATACCTTCAAACTTAATCTTGAAATTTCTGCGGTTTTGCCGCGCATCTTGAACTGTTGACTTGCACTCTTGAGGTGAATTGCTGTTATTTCCAACTTGAAGTTCTTCAGGCGGGTGCCTGCTACTTGACCTGATACTACTCCGGGTGGGTGCCTGCAAACTTAAACTTGAACTGAATTCCCTTGTTCTCCAGGTGGGTGCCTGTAACTTAGACTTGAAATGAATTCCCCTTTTTTCCAGGTGGGCGCCTGATGCTTAAACTTTGAAACGGATTCCATTGTTTTTCAGGTGGGCGCCTACAACTTAAACTTGAAATGTATTCCCTTGTTTTCCAAGTGGGCACCTGATGCTTAATCTTGGAAACGGATTACCTTGTTTTCCAGGTGGGCGCCTGCAACTTAGACTTGAAATGAATTCCCTTGTTCTCCAGGTGGGAGCCTGTAACTTAAACTTGAAATAAATTTCCTTGTTTTCCGGGTGGGCGCCTGGCTCTTAAACTTGAAATGAACTCCCTTGTTCTCCAGGTGGGCGCCTATAACTTAGACTTGAAATGGATTCCCTTATTTTCTAGGTGGGCGCCTGCAACTTAAACTTGAAATGAATTCCCTTGTTCTCCAGGTAGGAGCCTGCAACTTAAACTTGAAATGAATTCCCTTGTTCTCTAGGTGGGCGCATGGTGATTAAACTTTGAAATGGATTCCCTTGTTCTCCAGGTGGACGCCTGCAACTTAAACTTGAAATGTATTCCCTTGTTTTCCAGGTGGGCGCCTGATGCTTAAACTTTGAAATGAATTCCCTTATTCTCCAGGTGGGCGCTTGCAACTTAAACTTGAAATGAATTCCCTTGTTCTCCAGGTGGGCTCCTGATGCTTAAACATTGAAATGGATTCCCTTGTTCTCCAGGTGGGCGCCTGCAACTTGAACTTGAAATGTATTCTCTTGTTTTCCAGGTGGGTGCCTAATGCTTAAACTTTGAAATGAATTCCCTTGTTCTCCAGGTGGGCGCCTGCAACTTGAAGTTGAAATGTATTCCTTTGTTTTCCAGGTGGGCACCTGATGCTTAAACTTTGAAACGGATTCCCTTATTTTTCAGGTGGGCACCTGATGCTTAAACTTGAAATGTATTCCCTTATTTTCCAGGTGGACGCCTGATGCCAAATCTTAGAATTTATTCCCTTATTTTCCTGGTGGGCGCCTGATGCCAAATCTTGAAATGTATTCCCTTGTTTTCCAGGTGGGCGCCTGATGTTAAATCTTGAAATGTATTCCCTTGTTTTCCAGGTGGGCGCCTGATGCCAAAACTTGAAATGTATTCCCTTATTTTCCAGGTGGACGCCTAAGTCCAAAACTTGGAACGCATTCCCTTATTTTCCAGGTGGGTGCCTGCCATTACAACAAAATAGACAAAATAGAAGAAACTTTTCTGCCCCAGTTTGGTACTGGGAACATCTGTGAGTGTTAATCGAATCATGTTAACAAAAAGTGCTCTAAGAATTTAAAAGCTAAATCTTATTATCCAGGAGGGCCCTAAAAATTTAAATTTAAATCTCATCTTAAGAGTGAAAACTTCAAAGCTAAATTGTATTTCCTAAAGCTAAGACTTACGCTAAATCTTACTATCGATGAAGGTCTTAAAAACGTAACTAAATCCCATTATCCAGGAGGGTTCTGAGAACTTTAAAATTAAATCCGTTATCCAGGATAGCCTTGAAATTTTTAAATTAACTCCCATTATCCAGGAGGGTCCTAAGAACTTGAAATTAAACCCCATTATCATAAGGGTCCTGAGAACTTATGGTTGAAACTATCTGGCACACGCTTTCCTCACGGAGGGTCCCTCCAGAACACGAAATTTCCTGCCCCTATTTCAACCAAAGAAAATCTTATCAGTTTGAAAATGTGGTGGTTAGTTTGTGGTATTCTTGCTGAAGGTAGCCTTTCCATTGCCATGCTTTGTTCCGATTAGCTGCCTTGGGCTGGAAAAGAATTGTTTGACCTTCTAATCGAACCTCAACCATAGAACCCTGAATGACTCGAGTGCCCCACAATCAACTGTTGTTTTACATTTCTGTCCTTCCATTTTGAACCTCTGTATTTCCTCAAAGTCCACGAAACCACTTGAACACCTGAACTCCCCTTAACACCTTATTTCTCATTTTGAATTATGCTATTTCTGGTATGTTTTGGCTGCACTTTGTTTTGTGAAATTTGAAAGTTAGTAATAAGCTTTGAAATTCTTTATTGCTTGCTTAACAAGGCTAACATCGAAAAAGACTTAGAGAAGTAGACCCAAAAGAAAATGAAACAAAGTGACTTCGAATTAGAAATAAAGAAGGAAATTTGAAATAAGATGATTGTTTGAGTAAGAAAGGGAAAAGAGATTTATCTGAGCGAAGCAGCTTGCACCAATGTTCATGACATACATTTCGGATTAATCAGCCTAGACTGTTCGCGTAATCATATTTCATTTTGCATCCCGTCTTCCTACTTCAAAATCAGGATTTTTCCATAATCCAATCTATTTGCAAAGTCACGAGCCTCATTCGACTTGTAGTGCCCTAACGGGTTTTCACTAAGAAACCTCTCTCATTTGTTTATCTCTCAACTCACTTTCACCTTATGGTGCCCGCGAGGGTTTTCGCCAATAAGAATCTCTCATTTTTTAATTTCCTCTCATCTTTCCATCGCCTTACGGTTCCTGCAAGGGTTTTCACCAATAAGACTCTCTCATTTATTCCTTTTTCCTTGCGTAGAACGGAGTGTTGACCATGATGTGAATCATACCTCTATCTCCTTGACTTGACATTCCTCAAAGATTGATCGGAAGGTCTTTCTTGGGACCGTAATGTAGGCTTTTGGATAAGGTTAGAAAGAAGGACATCATAAGGCTCAAAACAACTTAAAAGGGTTCAGAATTACAACTTTTGGAATTAGATCTTTTGCAAAACCACAACTCTACCCGAGTTTCTTTGCCTGGAGAATTTTGAATTTTTATTTTGATGGGACCGAACCGTGAGGCTGCTTACGTATCCTTAAAAGGAATCAGGTCGAACATAGTTCAAGACATAGGAATTGATTTGTTTTTGTTACTTTTCTTTATTTTCTTTATTTCTTCATTTTTTTTTCTTTTCTTTTCTTTTATTTTTCTTTTCTTTCTTTTGCTTTACTCTTTTTCCATTTTTCTCTTTCTCTTTTTCTCTTCTCTTTTCCTCTTTTTTTTATTTATATTTTCTGTATCTGTATTTCTAAACTCTACTTCTATTCCAAAAGTGGGGTATGAAAGGAAATAAACAAGACTCAAAACGGGTAACAAAGATAAAGTATTTAGATAGTAGAATAAAATGCCTTCATCATTCCAATCTTCAAAACACGCCAAGTATAAACAACGCAATTAGACAAACCAAAGAAATCATATATAATATCTTTTGAATGAATTAGAATTGATAGCCATATCTACACATTTGCCTTCTATATCTGTTAAATACAAAGTACCATTTTACAACACTCTTGTTACAACGAACGACCCCTGCCAATTTGGGGCAAACTTGCCTTTAGCTTTAGCCTGATGTGGAAAGATGTGTTTCAATACTTGGTGACCCACTTAAATTTTCAGGGATGCACCTTCTTGTTGTATGCTCTTGCCATCCTCTTCTGATACAATTGACCATGATTTACTGCTGCTAGTCTTTTCTTATCAATCGGACCTAATTGCTCCAATCGGGCTTTAACCCACTCATCATCATCAATTTCAGCTTTAACAATAATCCGAAGGGATGGAATTTCAACTTTCACGGGTATAATTGATTCAGTACCATATACCAACAAATAAGGAGTTGCACCTACTGAAGTGCGAACAGTAGTGCGGTAACCCAGCAAAGCAAAAGACAACTTTTCATGCCATTGCCTAGAACCTTGCGCCATCTTTCATTATCTTCTTTATCTTCTTATTGGCCGCCTCAATAGATCCATTTTTCTTGGGGCGATACGGAGTGGAATTTCGATGCATAATCTTAAACTGTTGGCATACCTCTTTCATCAGATGGCTGTTAAGATTAAAACCATTGTCCGTAATGATTATCTTGGGGATTCTGAACCGCAAATTAGGTTTCAAGGAACAAAATCGACCACTGCATTCTTGGTCACAGATTTGAAAGTCATAGCTTTAACCCACTTAGTGAAATAATCGATGGCCACTAGAATAAACCTATGCCCATTGGATGCTGTTGGCTCAATTGGTCCGATGACATCCATGCCCCAAGAAACAAAAGGCCAAGGTGCGTACATTGTATGCAACTCAGATGGCAGAGAATGAATCAAATTACCGTGTACCTGGCATTGATGACACTTGCGCACAAAGCTGATGCAATCTCGTTCCATGGTGAGTCAATAATACCCTACTCGAAGAATCTTCTTTTCCAGAACATACCCACTCAGGTGCGGATCGCAAACCCCGGCATGCACTTCGGTCATGATACTTGTGGCTTGTTTAGCATCTATGCGCCTCAACAGTCCACGATCTAGAGTTCTCTTGTAGAAAATTCCCCCACTCAAGAAAAATCCACAAGCCAAACATCGAATTGTTCTCTTTTGATCATCTGTGGCTTGTACCGGATACACCCCCATCCTGATGTATTCCCGGATATCATGGAACCACGATTCACCATCAAGTTCCTCCTTAACTACATTACAGTAGGCATGCTGTTCACAAACTTGAATATGCAAAGGATCAACAAAAGCTTTATCCGGATGGTGTAACATTGACGCTAGAGTAGCAAGGCATCATCAACCTCGTTATGGATCCTAGGAATATGCCTGAATTCTACTGATCTGAACAGCTGACAAAGATCATGCAAACATTGTCGATACGATATGAGCTTTAAATCCAGAGTCTCCCATTCTCCTTGAATCTGGTGCACCAACAGATCCGAATCTCCCAAGACCAAGATTTCCTGGACTCCCATATCTACAGCTAATCTCAAACCCAGAATGTATGCCTCGTACTCAGCCATGTTGTTGGTACAATAAAAACGTAGTTGGGCTGTAACAGAGTAGTGTTGCCCTATTTCAGAAATGAGCACAGCCCCTATTCTGACACCTTTCATGTTAGCAGCTCCATCAAAGAAAAGTTTCCAACCTGGCTTTTCATCCTGCTCCACCTTGTCAATATGCATCGCCTCTTCATCAGGAAAATAAGTCCTTAATGGCTCGTACTCTTTGTAGACATGTGATTTTTGACCCTCTCCAAAATTTTTCATAATTTAGCACGTAAATATTTAATTTAGGCCTAATTTAGTTATTTCGACTAGTTTTGATTTTTCTTGCTTTATTTTATTACAAAAAAACAAAAATTACAAAAAAAATAGTTTCATTTATGCATTTTAGTCATTTTTAATCTTGAAAAAAATACCAAAATAGGTTTGTTTTAACAGTTAGTGTCACTTTAATAGTTAAGTAGGATTAATTAATAAATGAGATCATATCTTTTAGTCTCGTTCGTGGGGAAAGAATAAAATTTGGGCTCAAACGATCTATTTGTAGGCCTAATTTTCGGACCTAGTCCATAATCCCCAAGCCCATAATTCCTATGCCCATACCCCTCAACCTAAATATAACCCTAAAACCCTAATCCTATAAAAAGGAGCTAACCCCTAGACCTAAGATCTATCACTGAAAATACACAAAAAAATACGCCTAAGAGACTAAGTGTATTGGTGAAAATTAGACTCGCCATGTGGGTCTATTAAATGGCAACACGTGTTAGCAAAGTTTGAAGAAAAGTGAAGAATGACATGTAAAGATGACATGTGAAACACTCCCGGGACCGAACATACCGTGCCTGTTAGCCTTAGAACTGATCATCATGAAATAGCCTAGATCAGGTCCGGAGAATATCTCATAATTACAAATGAAGAAGGAATCGATTAATCCCGGATTATAAGGGATTTACCATTATTAAACCATCGATTACAAATCAATTATTAATAAATGCAATAAATGATTGTAACGGTCAGAACAAGGAAATCAATTAGAAGATTGACTCAACTGGCACGGGATTGACTCAACAGGCACGGGATTGACTCATCAATTATGAAATTACCTCATCAGTTATGGAATTCCAACATTTACACAGTTGTTACAAGTCTTCCAAAAGTAATGGATGAATTGAGTAAATGCTCATAATGGACACATAATTCAAGGAGAATGGTTACTTAGATTTAGTCCTATAAATAGACATAATTTTACCACCATGACGGGGATCTAATTTTCTTCTCTACAATTATATACATTGTAATTTATAGCATATTGCTCTGAAGTTAGCCAAAAATAGGTCCTTCAAGCTCTGTTCGGCTCATTATACTATCAAGGATCATTTAATAAAAATTCTTTCTTCTGTGCTTTATTTTTATTATATCATATGCACTTGAATTTATTTTTCACTTCTCTATCACGTTGCATTAGCAAAATTTTATATCTTTCAGATTGAATCGGTTGCTTGTGGTCCGTCATATAAAATTATTGCTTTGACCTTGAAAACTATTTTTTGGGTTAAACAGTTAGGTTCCTTTACTGGGAACTCAAGCAAATTTGCTATTCATCCGAAGATATTAACAATTTTTGTTAATATTCTCTTGTTTTCAGTTTAAATCTTCATCATGGCCGAAACTTGAAAATCAACACGACAACCAAGTTAGAGATGGCTTTACCATGCAAAATAAAAAGGGAAGAATAGCCATGATAATGATATGTAAGCAACAAATAGAGAAAAATAGAGAATGTACATCGATATATTGGTAACGCAACTATCAGTACCAGAACTGATTATAACAAATCTGTACGAAACAGTTCCGGAACAGGAGGTTCAAATACACCAGGTAATTTTAATTTGCAAAATTTAGTTCTAACCATAACAGATCAAGGAACAAAACGAGCGGGTAGAACACCTGCATGAATTCCTATCTATCCTACAAGAATGATATGCATAACCGTTGCAGCACCGGGATTTAAACAGAAGAAGACACGATAAATCAAATCAACACTAATAAGATGTTCAAAAACAGGCCCGGAGATCAAACAGGTGTGATTCTTGGATGATCCAAATCTAAACGCAAAAATCTAAAAAATAGGTCCGAGCAAAGAGATATGATATTTTTTTCACGGGCTGGAAAAGATTCGGATCTACCCGAACAGGTAAGGAATTACCTTGCTAAATTGTAGAATTCATAGGAGAAGAATAAAGATTAGGAAGAACATGGGTAAAACACCCACGGGATTGCTTACAAAGATACCACACCTAACAACTGAAAAAGAAGAGATAGCTGTGGGATGGACTAGACCACGAGGAAGGAAGGTTCATTAATAACCTTGGACAATTATACAAATATTTTCCGAAGCAATCATTGAACCGAAAGCATCAGAATCCACGCG
Source organism: Nicotiana glauca (assembly GCA_026770625.1). Classification (NCBI taxonomy): domain Eukaryota; kingdom Viridiplantae; phylum Streptophyta; class Magnoliopsida; order Solanales; family Solanaceae; genus Nicotiana; species Nicotiana glauca. The sequence goes on from MU692331.1 coordinate 15,177, forward strand.
GTCAAATGCTGAAGAACTAGAAATTATCATTGACTTCCCAAATAGGAAGGTTTACGATGGTCGTGACTCGACACCAAATTTAAAGGTAATTTTTACATGTTAACAAAAATTGCTTTACTTGCCTCCACGCTAACATAACAGGTGTACCACCGGTGGTAAAGGTTTATATGCTCAATATTGACCCGTGGAATAATCCGATCAAGCAAAAGAAGAAGTCAAAGAGTTACAATTAGCCAAGAGGCACGAGTGGTAATAGATGCAAGCAAAAGCAAAGGAAGAGGCACGGGCAGTTATTTAAAGGATTCAGTGCCCATACCTATTCAAGACATTTAAGTTCAATAATCAAGAAGAGTCAAGGGAATGAATTTGACAGCACACGAGAGTCCAAATACAGTATTTAATAAGAATTAAATGCTAAAAATGTTAGAGAATCTGTCTTAAATGTAATGATTATGTAACGTAGCGTTCAATGTCATTTATTGCCCATAATAACCTTATTGTGACAAAAGCAATACACATACATCCGAAAAAGCTATAAAAGGGAGAGTGCTGAACAGTTGTAGGGACACGAAAAAATCATTTGAATATACTTTGGTTTACTTATTTTATTCGATTATATTCTGACTATCCGAATTGCTTTCTTTTATGCATTCTTGTGATTATCAGTAACCCGTGTTCTTCTAAATTATAGCTTTAGTCAAAATTCCTTACTTTGAAAAATTGATTTAGTCCGAAAAGTCGAATCATTCGAACTTGATATCTAACAACAACACATCATCACTTTCAAAATTCTGAGGAGAAAGATGATTCCCAGTACACTAATTGTCTCGGATGTCTCGATAAATGCAATTTTAATTCAAGAAGATAAAGGTACACATTCTCCTATCTATTATAGAATGCTCTTAGAAACGGAAACTACATATCAACATTTTGATAAGTTGGCATTAATTGTAGTTGCCCTAAATCTAAGGCTTTAGTTTCAATGTCATTCAATTCCTGTAGTCACTATATTTTTATTACGCAATATTTTGCATAGACATGAACTGTCAGGAAGGCTAGCTAAATGAGTAGTCGAACTAAGTGAATATGATATTGTTTTCAACCATGTACGACTATAAAGTTACAAATTAAACATATTTCATGATTAATCTTAGCTCGAACATATTACCCTAACATGTTATTTCTGGGATAATTCTCAGGATCTGGACCTTCTACACAATTAGGTCCACAAGTACTAAACTTCCCGAGTTAGGGACAATGCTTAATGCCTATCAGGGAAAGTAGTTAGATAATTCATAAAAGTTATTTTATTACTAATAACAAAGCCGAGTATGAAGCATATGCTACAGGGCTTAAATTAGCTTGGGGACTTAGAGCAAAAATATTAATTTAATGATTGATCAAATCCAAGAAAACTATGCAGCCCAAGAAAATTGAGCAAGTTGTACTAGTCTCGGATCTACTGCTGATATCACTGACTCTGAAAGCAAATCCGAGCACTTATTGAGAAATATCATTTCCGGATCAAATAATCTCGGGATTGATCCATCTCTTATTTAGGCGATCCCTGATCTATCATCAATTAGAATGAAAATGAGGTAAGCCTGACTAATTTAATTTGAATTGGCATAATAAATTCATTTATTACTTGCAGAATGGGATGTTACCAAAGACAAGCATGCTTTCGATAACTTTGAGTGTGTCTCATCCCGTACTGCCTTCCTTATTGAAAGAGAATTATATTTGAGAATATTAAAAGCACCAAAATCTAAAATGCCACATGGACCAAACAAAGTAGTGAAAATTACTTCGGTAATAAGGCTTTAAATCAAAACTCATCAAAGTCAATATGAATAGCTCAAATCAAGATATGGCATGATCCTCGGCAACATTTTGGAACCTCCGTAGTTCCCGTCCAATGTACCAAATATTTGATAAAAAGAGCTCCGGTACCGTCCCTATGTTGGAACTGGACTATTTGAAAGTCCATCAATATCGAAACTAACTATCCTACTGGGGACTATTAAACTGTGAATTGTCAAATTATGATTCCAGTGTTTGAGTTCTCATACATCAAAACTCAAACACTAGGAAGATTACTTATACTTGAAGATTAGTCAATTTGACCTGACATTATAAGAAGTGATACAAACAATTGATTGCCTTGGGACGTAGAATTCCTAAGAGTATTCCGATATAATTTACCAGCTCAACTCAGTTAGTTGTATTACTCATATCAAGCATAAACACTTCAAACAGTGTTGAATGATCAAAAATACGTATACTACATGTACACAAAAAGGATTGAGAACTCCATGTCAGAGTCAAGAATCCCACGATAAAAAACGAGAGTTTTACATCTAAGTCAAGATAAAGGATGCAAATATGCCACCAGAATAAAGTTCACTTTGAACAAACACACAACTTATATTCGGTCCAACAATGACCATTCAAGCTAAATATATAAGCCTTTCTTAATGGCTAATTGTATTATGACTCGGATCGATTATCCCGTAAATCTCAAATATTATTTCGGACATGTGTCCCTCTCTACTTGGAAGTATGTTTATATACTCCAATTTAGATTCAAAATCCAATCAGATTAAATGTCTCTTCAGGACGAATCTACTAAGATATATATATTTATTTGGGATCAATACTCCCTCAAATCAATGTCTTACAGGGATCAATACTCCCGTAAATTTTAATGGGGTCAATACTCTTGTAAATCCTATCAGGATTAATAACCCCTCAGATTAAAAGTCTACTCGGATCAATCGATGCTATTTTACGCCCGAATGAAATGGAGACGTCCTATTCATAGCGTTTAAAGTATATAAAAGGTCCCTCTTTTATTTAAAAGTTAGACAACCAAAGGTGCAACTTTAGACATCACACAAGTAACAATGCGTCAAGTATATATTTTAAGTCTAAAAGACAGGGTATGAGCACTCAAATAATTTTTTAAAGTGCGAAGAAAAACTTATACTCGGATAAATTTCCTAAAATGCCAAATGATGATATTAGACCCAAATGACATAAGGAACACTATATTATTCCCGGTCTAGGTTATAACCCTTCTGATGAAATAAAAGGGTTAAGCAGTCATCATCTAAAATATATACCTCTGAGTCCCGTATGTTTTTCTTTTTCAGGAAATGGACCACATGGAAGGAATAATCAAATGCTCAAGATTTCATACTTCAAAGCTCTAACACTTGGGGTACTATATATATGGAAGGCAAAGAAGACTAGAAAAATTGGAATTTAAGTCAAGCCTAAGGTCTACCCAACAAATCAAAAATTAAGACCAAAGTTACGAGCCAAAGCCAAAGAAAAACCTTATCATAGTTAGGTCAAAAGGCAATGTAATAAAAACCTTGTGTTTTGACCTCGTGTCTTATTCAAGTGAAACAGGTTACAAATAAAAACCTTGTGTTTTGACCTCGTGTCTTATTCAAGTGAAACAGGTTACAAATAAAAACCTTGTGTTTTGACCTCGTGTCTTATTCAAGTGAAACAGGTTACAAATAAAAACCTTGTGTTTTGACCTCGTGTCTTATTCAAGTGAAACAGGTTACAAATAAAAACCTTGTGTTTTGACCTTGTGTCATATTCAAGTGAAACAAAGCTATGAATAAAAACCATGTGTATTATTCAATATACTAATACAGGTTGCAAATAAAAACCTCGTGTTTTGTTTCCTTTTTTGAAATCTGTTGTAAGAAAAACAGTGACGAAAAAGCTATAGAAGTTACTTAAATACACGTAAGGTAGAAACTGACAAAGTTCAAATAAAAACTTGTCAAAGTTATTCCAAAAAACATGTGTGTTCCTATTTCTTATTTCGTATGTTTACACCATTATGAATCAAGGTAAACAGGTTTGATTCGAATGAACCTAGTCAGGAATAGGTAGAGGAGGGCTCAAACATAGAAAATCAGTAGCAATCAGTCAAGACCCTATCAAAGGAGTACAAAATCAATCAAGTAGTTGTCAAAACCCTTTTTGAAAGAGGAATTTCTCATACATAAAGAAAACAAATAAAACATAAAGTCTAACATTGCAAGGTTTAGGATCATAAAACAAAACAATGCGAGTTCAGTCATAGAATCATAGTATGTCTGAAGGTCCAGGTTCCCAAAGTGAAACTCTAATCCAGTTTATCGAAGAAACCCCAAAATTCTAGGGTTTCAAATTGAATCAAACACAGAAACGAGAAGGCAAGTGAACAGACTCAAGGAGTCTCATGAGAAACAAAAAGACCATGATAGCAGGTTTGAAACAATCAAAGAAAGAAAATCGATTTGAGAGAATAAAAGGACATATTTTGGAAACTCGGAACTCAGAATAGACGAAACATGCTTAACAAAAACACAAACGGAATTCAGAAAAGCAAAGGTCAAGAAACTCAGTAGTAACACTCATGGTAGAAGAGTGAGGAAAATTTAACATAGATTAATCATATGAGCACACATATAAAAGAAAAGAAGGACAATACATGCATAATAGAGAAGGAAAACATGCGAGCATAATACAGACAAACATCTAAAAGAAAAGAACAGCAAGAATCAAAAGACTTTCAGACACCCTAATTTGAAATCAAACGATTGTTGCAAAGGAAATTCAGTCAAAACGTCAAGATGAACATAGACATAGCACAGATCTAAATAAATAACGGTGAAAGAACCTCGAATGGCTTAGGGTTTCAGAGAAACCCTAGAAGTGAGAAAGGCTTGGAAGAAGAAGATCAGATCCTGAGTCGAAACGGTCAGGAATCAAGCTTCCAGTGCTTGAATATGCCGGAGCGTGGCCGGAGAACCATAGATCTACGAATCTGAGATGAATCTGAAAAGAGACCATCGAGGTCAAGCCTCCAAACTTCGGGTAGCTTAGGCTCAGGGGTGATAGAGGGTGAGCACAGGCCATCCATGGCTGGAGGCGCCATGGATTCCGGTGGGAATGAGGCGAGATAAGGTGGGAGGCGATTAGGGTTAGAGAGAGGTTAGAGAGCGTTTCATAGATGAGGGGTTTCAAGGGCGGCGGCCTTGTGCAAATGGCCTAGGGTTAGAAGGGGTTGGGTGATTAAAAAAGGAAAGGAAGGATATTTGTCGTTGATCAAAATGATCAATGGCTCAAATTAAAAGAAAACCGGGCGAGTTTAGCAACTGAGTCGTGGATTGGATATTGGGTTGTTTAATTTGTGAAAATTGGGCCAAATTTGGGGGCTAAAATTGAAAGTAAGAAGGGCTGTTATTGAAATAGCAATAGGCTAAGTGTTAAATAGCCAAAATTTCCCCTTTTTTAATTTTTAAAAAATAGTAATAATAATTTTAAAAGCAAATTAAAAAATACTGAGCAAACAAATACTATATAAATATTAATTTAAAAATATTGGAAATAATTTTATAATTATAAAATGCTATTAATCATAAAATAGGCTATAGTTGCAATTACATGCAATTTAGCTTTAAAAATACCAAATAAATTGGTAAAAATATACAAAAATTACCTTAATTATATTTTGATATAAATACGAGAAGAGAGTAAATTACTCATCAAAAAATAATAATTTTGGAAGTAACTATTTGTTTTATGCTGTTAAAAATAGACAATAAATTGATTTAAACTTTAGAAAAAGTAGGAAAAAAATGCTGAAAGCTTAGCTATGCTTATATATGCCTATATATGCTATTTTGAGGATATTTTGAATATATGAAATGCATAGGGAAAAAATTGGGTATCAACAGCTGCCCCTCTTTACCCGGGAAGGATGAAAGAGTTGTCGGGTAAAGATATGATGGCCAATTTTGACCGAAAGCAACGATTTGAAAGATTTTGACCGAGCTCTGGTTCCCAAGCTACCTACATATCCCTGGTTTTACAGGAATCAGGTCGTATGTATTTCGAGATGCACCGACGAAATGTGTCGATGGACGTTTTGAAGAGACGGACACAATATTTAGGTTGGAGAAGGGTGGTCAGGGACCGATGGTATTGCGAGAACCGGAGTGAAATCGCTCCTGCTGTAATGATGTTGCCTACTAATGTACCTGCAATTGAGTAATACAAGCATATCGTGTGGAAGTTAAATGTGATGCAAGTTCCCATTGGACCATGAATGTTGCCTTTCGGACGGTTGATATGACGTCCTCAGACCATGACGTCCTGGGCCATGAAGCGCATAATAAAGGATTCGCAGGCCATGAAATGACATTCTCGGGCTATGACAATGGTGCCTGCGAACCATGATGCCTTTAAATAATGATGTGTAGGATATAAAGCGGGGTCCTCGGGCCATGGCATGGTGTTCTCGGGCTATGAAGATGGTACCTCCGAACAATGACACCCTTGTATGGTTTGGCGGTACTTTAGCCCATGAAATGCAAGATTTGACGATGTTTCAGCCGATGCAAAAATGTAAATGGCGATATTTCAGCTGATGTAGCAAAAATGTAAATGGCGATATTTTAGCCGACAGAAATTTAAATAAAGTTGGCGATGTTTCAGCCGATGTAAAAAGTAAAATGGTGATATTTCAGCTAATAGAAGCATAAGTATAGATGATGATGGAGATTTAAGTATGAACTGGCGGTCTTTCAGATGATGTAAAGGTAAAATGGCGATATTTCAGCCGATGTAAAAAGTAAAATGGCAATATGTTAGCCGACAGAAGCATAAATATGGATGATGATGGAGATTTAAACATAACTGGTGATCTTTCAGCCGATGTAGCAAAATCTAAATGGCGATATTTCAGTCGACAGAAATTTAAATAAAGTTGGCGATGTTTCAGCCGATGTAAAGGTAAAATAGCGATATTTCAGCCGATAGAAAACATAAGTATAGGTGATAATGGGGACTTAAACATAACTGGCAATCTTTCAACCAATGTAGCAAAATGTAAATGGCGATATTTCAGCAGACATAAATTTAAATAAAGTTGACGATGTTTCATCCGATGTAAAGGTAAAATGGCGATATTTCAGCCGATAGAAAACATAAGTTTAGGTGATAATGGGGATTTAAACATAACTGGCGATCTTTTAGCCGATGCTAGAATTTAAATAAAGTTTGGCGATATTTCAGCCGATTTCAAGACGTAAGTAAAAGGTGGCGATATTTCAGCCATGCAAGAGAGATAAAGTGGTGATGTTTTAGCTATGCAGGATTTAAATAAAGTCGGTGATCTTTCATCCATGCAGATGGAGGTAGATTTTAACCTCGGAAGGCAGAATGGTAGCCTTATGCAATGCAATAAAATACAATATAGAGAC
>MU692334.1:6324-57698 GCA_026770625.1 Nicotiana glauca
ATATATATATATATATATATCAAGCAGATATGAAGTGCAGTCCACAGAGAAAATCACTAAGCAAGAACATGCGCAAGTAATACCGAGGGACATACGACCCGATCTAACGTAAAAATAAATTGTGCACTGTCGAGGGTCGAACGGCTCTAACCATAGATGCATCTATTACCCCGCTCGCGAATCGGACATGTGACGCGGTCAAACATAATTAAACACGACAACAGGTAGACAACAATATATAACTCTGAACAGTTATTCACAGGTATGTTCAATTTCTCTTTAAAAGGCAAAGGAAAAATAAGGTTCCTACCACTAGTCTCATTGTCACGACCCCAATTATCCCTCCGTGAACATGTTGTGATGGCACCTAGTCCCTACGACTAGGTAAGCCTAACAATGCGGAAATAACATAACTTGCAGAAACAAATAATTAAAACTGAACAAACTAGAAGGAAACTGTATATAAATGCCGCTCGGCATATACAACTCAATAACGCTCAAGTCTACAATATCATCCCAAAACCCGAAAATTCATGGGAACACAAGCTAACGGAAGGTAATACACTGCTATAACTCCAGAATGTCTAAAATAAACAGTACGAAAGGAAAAGCTAACTGCTAAAGCTAGAATAAGATAGAGACTCCTGGTCTGCGGACACGGCAAATGTACCTCGAAGTCTCTGCTAGATCTCTCTACCTCGAGGATAATACGCCTGGGTAGAGAAACCTGGATCTGCACATGAAAAACATGCGCAGAAGGGGCATGAGTACACCACAGCGGTACTCAGTAAGTACCAAGCCTAACCTCGGTTGGGTAGTAATGAGGAAGCTCAGGGCCCTACTGAGAATAAACATAATAATAAGTCTTGCAACAACATGAAATAAACAAAAATAAAGAGTACATCTATGAAGTAAGACATGTTATACAAGGAAACAATTAACACTCAGAGAATAAGGTAACACAGAGTAAAACAACTCAATATCAATACCAATAAGGAGGATCTCCCAGGATACCGTCCTGTAGTCTATTTCATCAACTGTCCAAGGAGCTCCCGGGATACCGTCCCGTAGTCCATCATATGAGTATATCCAAAGGATCTCCCGAGATATCGTCCCATATTCTAACTATCAATGTGTAGGGGGATCTATTGGGAATCTAACCCGTAGTCCCAAAGTAAATGTGCAGAGGGATCTACCGGGAATCTAACCCGTAGTCCCAAAGTAAACAAACAAGAGGGGAGCTACCGAAATCCCATATTCATAGTCCCAATGTAAATACGCACTCACAACAAGAAGATATTCAGAAATAAAGTTCAAAAATACAAGGCAACAGCTAGTTCTAGTCTAACATGCTTCACGTAGTACAAACAAAGCAACTTAAGGAAATAGACCATTTAGACCAACTAGGCATGCTTTTCTAAACTAACACATGCTATAATTGCAAATAGAATAAAGCATGTAAGAAAGAAACTCAGTCTAAATATTTAAGTAAAACCATATTTTTCAACAATTAGCTCAAGTACGCGCTCGTTACCCCACGTACAAGGCATTCAATTACCAAATATCATATCCTAAGGGGAAGGTCCCCCACACAAGGTTAGACAAGCCACTTACCTCGAACCGGCTCAAAATTAACTCGAAACCATATGTTTGCCACGAGTATCCGACTCCAAATGGCCCAAATCTATTCAATTTAATTACATACTGTAAATAATATCTCAAGCAACTGATTCTACTATTTAATTCAAAGCTAAGACGCAAAATTAGGTAAAATGACCAAAATGCACCTCAAGACGACGCCTCGAAATTTGATGAAATTAACATATTCAGAACCCTCATACTCTCACGAGTCTAACCATATAAAAATCTCTCAAATCGGAGGTCAAACACTCACTCAAAACTCAATAATTTGGTCTAGGAAGTTTTACTAATTTTTCATTCAAAATTTGAATTTAAAGGACGAATTCATGTTTAGATTAGTGGGTTACAAGCAAAAAGGAATTTAGAATCATTGCCCCTGAAAATCCCTTGAATTCTCTCTCAAATCCGAGCTCCCAAGCTTGAGTTTGGGTAAAAATGGCTAAACCCTCATTTTTAAAATGTTATATCTGCCCAGGTATTTAATGCATCACGAACATGGAGGAAGTCTCGCATTTGCAAAGAAGAAAAATGAAGGTTGCTCAATTTATGCTTTGCGAACGCGAAAGCAGACTCGTGAACGCGGAAGAGAAAATATTATGGTTCAGAATTGCTCTTCGCGAATGCAAAGGATGGACTTTGCAAAGGTATGCGAACGTGAGAGGGTGTATGCGAATGCGAAGAGGAAAATAGGCACAACCCTCAATGCCAAATAACACTACGCGAATGCAAGTGCTTAGACACAAACGCGATGAGGGAAAATGCCAAAGCTTCGCGAATGCGGGTATTGAACGTGAACGCAAAGAGGTAACTGGTCCTCCTCCAAAATTACTCTACGCGAACGCGTGGAGTAGGACGCGATCGCGAAGAAGGAAAATGGCCTGCAATAGCTGAAGGAATTTCTGCAATTTTAAACAACTCCAAAATGGCCCGTTGAGCACCCGAAACACACCCGAGGCCCCCGAGACCTCAACCAAACCTACGGGCATATCCCATAACATCATTCAAACTTTTACCGATACATAAACCACCTAAAACAACATTGAAAACTCGAATTAATCAATAATTTAATCCTAAGAACTTCAAATTCTCTCAAAACATGCTTTCGATCAAAAACCTAACCAAACCACGTCCGAATGACCTAAAATTTTACACACATATCCCAAAAGACATGACAGAGCTACTGCAATTTCCGAAATTCTATTTTGACCCTCGGATCAAAATCTCACTATCGGACCGGAAACTTCAAAAATTCAAACTTCAGCATTTCAAGCCTAAATTAGCTACGGACCTCCAAAACACATTCTGAACGCGCTCCCAACACCGAAATCACCTAATGGAGCTAACAGAACTATCAAATTTCCATTTCGAGGCCGTCTTCACACTGTTTTGACTACAGGAAACTTTTCAACACTTAAGCTCTCATTTAGGGACTAAGTGTCCTAAAACTCTCCGAACTCAAAATCGAACATCCCGACAATTCAATTTAGCAGAAATAAACTTGGGGAAAATAGTTAATAGGGGATCGGGTCGTAAATTCTTAAGACGACCGACCAGGTCATCACATCCTCTTATACTTAAACATTCGTTCGTCCTCGAATGAGCATAGAGACATACCTGAAGTAGTGAAAAGATGAGGGTAACTGTTGCGCATATCCTGCTCAGTCTCCCAGGTCGCCTCTTCCCGCCACCGAACCTTTACTGAAGCAATGTTCTTTGACCTCAACTTTCTAATCTTCCTGTCCAATATATCCACTGGCTCCTCAACATAGGATAGATCCGTGTGAACTGAAATCCAACACGTGCGATGGGTCAGCATGATATCACCAGAGCATTGAAACATAAAATATCGGATGAACTCCTGCCAAGCTGGGAGGTAAGGCAAGCTCATAAGCAACCTCCCCAACACACCTCAATAACTCAAAAGGACCAATAAATCTCGGACTCAACTTCCCCTTCTTCCCAAATCTCATAACGCCCTTCATAGGAGAAACCAGAATTTGAACTCGCTCTCCAACCATATACGAAACATCATGAACATTCCTGTCCGTGTAGCTCTTCTGTCTGGACTGGGCTGTACGGAGTCTATCCTGAATCACCTTAACCTTCTCCAATGTGTCCTGAACCAACTCTGTGCACAATAGCCTGGCCTCACCCGGCTCAAACCAACCCACCGAAGATCTATACCTCCTACCATATAAAGCCTCATACGGTGCCATCTGAATGCTGGACTGATGCTTGTTATTGTAAGCAAACTCCGCCAATGGCAAGAATTGATCCCAAGACCCTCCAAACTCAATCATACGCGCACAGAGCATATCCTCAAGAATCTGAATAGTGCGCTCGGACTGTCCGTCCGTCTGGGGGTGAAATGTTGTGCTCAACTCCACCCGAGTACCTAACTCCTACTACATGGTTCTCCAGAACTACGACATAAACTGAGTACCTCTGTATGAAATAATAGAAACTAGAATACCATGCAGACGAATGATCTCCCAGATATAAATCTCCGCCAACCGCTTCGATGAATAAGCGGTACATATAGGAATGAAATAAGAGGACTTGGTCAGCCGATCCACGACAACCCAAATGGAATCAAACTTCTTCAAGGTCTGTGGGAGTCCAGATAAAAAGTCCATGGTGATGCGCTCCCATTTCCACTCCGGAATCTCTATATGCTGAAGCAACCCACCCGGTCTCTGGTGCTCATACTTCACCTGCTGGCAATTGAGGAATCTAGATACATGTCCAACTATATCTTTCTTCATCCGCCTCCACCAATAGTGCTGCCTAAGGTCCTGATACATCTTCGCGGCAACCAGATGGATGGAGTACCACGAACTGTGGGCCTCCTCTAGAATTAGCTCCTGTAGCCCGTCAACATTGGGTACACAAACCCGACCCTGTATCCTCAATACTCCATCCTCGCCAATGGTCACATCTCTGGCATCACCATGCTGAACCCTATCCTTAAGGACAAGCAAATGAGGGTCATCATACTGCCACTCCCTGATACGATCAAATAAAGAAGACCGGGAAACCACACAAGCTAGAACCCGACTGGGCTCCGAAAGATCCAATCTCACAAACTGGCTAGCTAAGGCCTGAACATCCATCGCCATAGGCCTCTCTGATGCTGTAAATATACCAAACTCCTCAAACTCTCCACTCGGCGGCTCAAGGAACCAGCCATCACATTGGCCTTGCCCGGGTGATATATAATAGTAATATCATAGTCCTTCAGCAACTCAAACCACCTCTTCTGGCACAAATTTAGATCCTTTTGTTTGAACAAGTGCTGCAAACTCCGGCGGTCAGTATAGATCACAAGGCACACCGTACAAATAATGACGCTAGATCTTCAAGGCATGAACAATAGAAGCTAACTCAAGGTCGTGGACAAGGTAATTCTTCTCATGTATCTTTAACTGTCTGGACGCGTAGGCAATCACCCTACCGTCCTGCATCAATACCGCTTCGAGGGCAACCCGCGAGGTATCACAATAAACTGTATAAGACCCTTAACCAGTAGGCAATATCAAAATTGGGGCTGTAGATGAGCTTCTGAAAGCTCGCCTCACACTTCTCTGTCCACTAAAATGGGGCACCCTTATGGGTCAATCTAGTCATAGGGGCCACAATCAATGAAAATTCCCCCACAAAATGATGGTAGTAGCCCGCCAAACCAAGGAAACTGTGAATCTCTATAGCTGAGGACTGCCTGGGCCAACTCTGCATGGACTCTTCCTTATTCGGATCCACGCGAATGCCCTCACTCAATACCACGTGGCCTAAGAATGCCACAGAACTCAACCAAAACTCACATTTTGAGAACTTTGCATATAACTTCTTCTCTCTCAAGGTCTAAAGCACGGTCTTCAGGTGCTGCTCATGATCTTCCCGACTCTGGGAATACACCAGAGTATCATCAGTAAAAACAATAATAAATGAGTCGAGATATGGCCTGAACACATTGTGCATCAAATGCATAAAAGCTGTTGGGTCATTGGTCAACCCAAATGACATAACAAGGAACTCGTAATGACCATACCGAGTGCTGAAGGTAGTCTTCAGGATATCTGGCTCCCGAATCTTCAACTGATGGTAACCTGAGCGCAAGTCAATCTTATAAAACACTTGTGCGGCCTGAAACTGGTCAAACAGATCATCAATATGAGGCAAAGGATAATAGTTCTTCACCGTAACCTTGTTCAACTGGTGGTAATCAATACACATGCACATAGAACCATCTTTTTTCTTCACAAACAAGACAAGGGCACCCCAAGGTGAGACACTGGGTCGAATAAAACCCTTATCAAGCAATTCCTGCAACTGATCCTTTAACTCCTTCAACTTAGGAGGAGCCATACGATATGGAGTAATGGAAATGGGATGAGTGCCCGGCAACAAATCAATGCCAAAATCAATGTAACTATCAGGCGGCATGCCCAGAAGATCAGCTGGAAACACATCGAGATAATCCCGTACTACTGGGACTGAATCAACAGAAGGGGTATCAGCACTAACATCTCTCACATAAGCTAAGCGCACCCCTTCTCAACCATACGCTGATCTTTAAGGAAAGCGATAACTCTACTGGGAGTGTGATCTAAAGTACCACTCCACTCAACACGCGGAATACCTGGCATAGCCAGCATCACGGTCTTGGCGTGACAATCAAGAATAGCATAATGGGGCGACAACTAGTCCATGCCCAAAATAATATCAAAATCAACCATGCAGAGTAAAAATAAATCTGCTTTGGTCTCAAAACCATGGATAGTAATCAAACATGAATGATAAACGTGGTCCACAATAAGGGAATCCCCTATAAGAGTAGAAATATAAACATGGTCACTCAAAGAATCCCGAGGTACACCTAAATACGGAGCAAAGTAAGAAGACACATAACAGTAACTAGAGCCCGGATCGAATTGAACCGATGTCCCTCTATGACAAACCAGTATAATACCTGTAATGGTAGAGTCGGAGGCAACAGCCTCGGTACGAGCAGGAATAGCATAATATCTAGCCTGGCTTCCCCCTCGAGGGCAACCACTACCTCCCCAACCTCCGCCCCTAGCCGGCTAGGCAGATGGGGTAGCAGCTGGAGCTGTGATCATTGCTTGAGAACTCGGAGGAGCACGCTATGGCTGAGTAGTCTGTGAAGATGCACCCTTACCAAGTATGGGGAAGTCCCTAACCATATGGCGTGTATCACTACACTCGAAACAAGATTTGGGAGGACGCGGTGGCTGTGACTAACTAGGGCCAGGTCTACTGGACTGACCTCTAAAAGCACCCCGTGCAGGAGGTGCGTTAGAAACTAGAGGTGCATAGTAAGGCTCCTAAGGTCTAGGCAAAGATGGAGCACTGCTGGCTGCTGGAAGAGTTGAATGAACGGGGCAAACCACATAACCCCTACCATGATGACCTGCTGCTAGGGTACGGGCACCAGAGTAGTGGCCCGACTCTCGAGACCTCTTGGCCTCTCTCTTCTACCGCTCCCTGGCAAGCATACCCTCGATCCCCCTAGCAATGCTCACTACCTACTGATAAGGAATGTTCATCTCCAACTCTCGAGCCATGCTAGATCTGATAGGTGGGATAAGACCCTTAATGAACCGGCAAACTCTCTCACGGACTGTAGCAACCAGGGCCGGTGCATGTTTGGCCAATCTGGTATAACGGATAGCATACTCTGAAACGATCATAGCACCCTGGCACAAATGCTCAAACTATGTGCGCCATGCATCCCTGAGACTCTAAGGGACAAACTCTCTCATTAACATATTTGAGAACTAGGTCCAGGTCAGTGAAGAAGCCTCGGCTGGACTGTCTATCTCGTAAGTGCGCCACCAATCATAGACGGCTCCTCGAAGCTGGAAGGTAGTAAAGGAAACCCCGCTAGACTCTGCTATGCCCATAATGCGAAGAATACGGTGACACTTCTCTAGAAATTCCAAGGCATCATTTGATGCTAATCCACTGAATACCGGAGGATCATACATCTTGAACCTCTAAAGTCTCCATTGCTCGTCCTCTGAAGCACCTGACCCATCCTCGGGCTGAACTGGCACTGCAGGTGGTACAAGAATGATCTTTGGGACCTGCTCGGCGGGAGTCTGGGCTCCTCCCCCGGCTTGAGATGTGGCTGCAGCAAGGGGAAGCAACCCTACCTGAGCCAAGGTGGTGTACATAGACATGGACTGAGCTAACGTCTCCTGAAAGACTGGAGTAGTAGTGGCAGTAGGCGTGTCGGGTGCCTGGACTCCGGCTGAATCTGCTAGTGGTACCTCGGCGGCAGCTCGCGCATGTGCTCTTGCTGCACCGTGTGTGCGTCCTCAGCCTCTACCCCGACCCCAACCTCTGACAGTTACAGTAGGGGGTGCAGGTACCTGATCACCTTGAGTAGCGCGTGTCCTCACCATATGTAAGATAATAGAAGACAGAAGTTTAGAATTTGTGATGTCAAAATATCACACAGCAAGGAAATCAAATAAAGTGAAAATTTTCCTAAGAGTTACATAGCCTCTCGTAGATAAGTACAAAAGTCTTCGTACCGATCAGCGAGACTCTAATAAACTGGCCTGTGTTCCGTGACTCCTATAAACCTAGATCTCGGATACCAACTTGTCACGACCCCAGTTCGCCCTCTATGAACATGTCGTGATGGCACCTAGTCCCTACGACTAGGTAAGCCTAACAATGCGAAAACTACATAACTTGCAGAAACAAATAATTAAAACTGAACAAACTAGAAGGAATATTGTATATAAATGACGCTTGACATATATAACTCAATAACGCTGAAGTCTACAATATCATCCCAAAACCTGAAAACTCACGGGAACACAAGCTAACGGAAGGTAATACACTGCTATATCTCCAGAATGTCTAAAACAACAGTACGAAAGGAAAAGCTAACTGCTAAAGCTAGAATAAGATAGTGACTCCTGGTCTGCGGACGCGGCAGATGTATCTCGAAGACTCTGTTATATCTCTCCACGTCGAGGATAACACGCCTGGGTAGAGCTACCTGGATCTGCACATGAAAAACATGTGCATAAGGGGCATGAGTACACCACAACGGTACTCAGTAAGTGCCAAGCCTAACCTCGGTTGGGTAGTGATGAGGAAGGTCAGGGCCCTACTGAGAATAAACATAATAATAAGTCTTGCAACAACATGAAATAAACAGAAATAATGAGTACAACTATGAAGTAAGACAGATTATACAAGGCAATGATTAACACTAAGAGAATAAGGTAAAACGTAGTAAAACAACTCAATATCAATACCAACAACGAGGATCGCCCAGGATACCGTCCTGTAGTCTATTTCATCAATTGTACAAAGAGCTCCCGAGATACCGTCCCGTAGTCCATCATATGAGTATATCCAAAAGATCTCCGGGGATACCGTCCCATAGTCCAACTATCAATGTGCAGGGGGATCTATCGAAAATCTAACCCGTACTTCCAAAGTAAATGTGTAGGGTGATTTATTGGGAATCTAACCCGTAGTCCCAAAGTAAACAAACAAGGGGGGAGCTACCAGAATCCCATATTCGTAGTCCCAATGTAAATACGCACTCACAACAAGAAGATATTCAGAAATGAAGTTAAAAAATACAAGGCAACAGGTAGTTCTAGCCTAACATGCTTCACGTAGTACAAACAAAGCAACTTAAGCAAATTGGCAATTTAGATCAACTAATCATGCTTTTCTAAACTAACACAGGCTATAATTGCAAATGGAATAAAGCAAGTAAGAAAGAAACTTAGTCTAAATGTTTAAGTAAAATCAAAATTTTCAACAATTAGCTCAAGTACGTGCTTGTCACCTCACGTACAAAGCATTCAATTACCAAATATAATATCCTAAGGAGAAGGACTCCCATACAAGGTTAGACAAGTCACTAACCTCGAACCGGCTCCAAAGTCAACTCGAAACCACACGTTTGCCACGAGTATCCGACTCCAAATGGCCCAAATCTATTCAATTCAATTACATATTGTAAATAACATCTCAAGCAACTGATTCTACTATTTAATTCACAGCTAAGACGCAAAATTAGGTAAAATAACCAAAATTCCCCTCAGTCCAATGCCTCCAAATTTGATGAAATTAACATATTCAAAACCCTCATACTCTCACGAGTCTAACCATATAAAAATCTCTCAAATCGGAGGTCAAATACCCACTCAAACCTCAATAATTTGGTCTAGGAAGTTTTACCAATTTTTCATTCAAAATCCGAATTGAAAGGACGAATTCATGATTAGATTATTGGGTTAGAAGCAAAAAGGAGTTTAGAATCGTTACTCAATCATTGCCCCTGAAAATCCCTCGAAATCTCTCTCAAATCCGAGCTCCCAAGCTTGAGATTTGGTAAAAATGGCTAAACCCTCATTTTTGAAATGTTATATTTGCCCAGGTATTTAATGCATCGCGAACGCGCAGGAAGTATCGCGTTCGCGAAGAAGTAAAATGAACGCTGCTCAATTTATGCTTCGCGAACGCGAAAGTAGACTCGCGAAAGCAGAAGAGAAAAATATTATGGTTCAGAATTGTTCTTTGCGAACGCATGGCACTATACGCGAACGCGAAGGGTGGATTTTGCAAAGGTACGCGAACGCGAGACGGTGTATGCGAACGCGAAGAGGAAAATAGGCACAGCCCTCACTGCCAAATAACACTACGCGAACGCGACGAAGGAAAATGGCCTTCAACAGCTGAAGGAATTTCTGCAAATTTTAAACAACTCCAAAATGCCCTGTTGAGCATGCAAAATACACACGAGGCCCCTGGGACCTCAACCAATCCTACGGGCGTATCCCATAATATCATTCAAACTTGTACCAATCCTTAAACCACCTAAAACAACGTCAAAAACTCAAATTAATCAATGATTTAAGCCTAAAAACTTCAAATTCTCTCAAAACACGCTTTCGATCAAAAACCTAACCAAACCACGTTCGAATGACCTGAAATTTTACACACACATCCCAAAAGACCTGACGAAACTACTGCAACTTCTAGAATTTCATTTCAACCCTCGGATCAAAATCTCACTATCGGACCGAAAACTTCAAAAATTCAAACTTCGGCATTTCAAGCCTAAATTAGCTACGGAACTCCAAACACATTCCGAACAGCTCCCAACCCCGAAATCACCTAACGGAGCTAACAAAACCATCGGATTTAAATTCCGAGGTCGTCTTCACACTTTTCCGACTATGGATATCTTTCTAACACTTAAGCTCTCATTTAGGGACTAAGTGTCCCAAAACTCTCCGAAACTCAAAACCGAATATCCCGGCAATTCAATTTAGCAGAAATAAACTTGGGAAAAATAGTTAATAGGGGATCAGAGCATAAATTCTTAAGATGACCGGCCGGGTTGTCACACTTATTTAATTTAATCAACATGGTTTATACGAATCTGAATTTAAGCATCAAATTACAAGTAAATCACATAGAGCATGCTTATGGGTCCTAGACCACCCGGACTTAGTATCTCATCACCTAGTGCATACGTAGCCCCCACATATAGTGGTCTGTTTTGGGGTTTTCTTATTTTGTGTAAGACAATCAGATTGGAACTAAGTTCATACTTAGTTTTAACCAAGTTATTATAATATTATAAAGTTTTTGTCTAACTCTTATAATATCTTTATTTTGAGTTTTAGTTTCTCTCTTAGCGATTTACCCTTGTCTTATACTTAAAGTTTGGGCTTTGTTTTCCACCTATTTTAATATTTGGGTTTTCGTTTTACCCTTTGTTTTTTGCATTAAAAATGCTTCAACGGTTCGTGACTTTTTTGAACAAGTACGAATTATAAAAAAGGTCCCTTTTATATACAACACTTAATGAAGAAGACGTCTCAACTTAATAATGGTGTAAACATAAGAAAGAAGAAATAGGAACACACACGTTTCCTCAAATAACTTTGAGGAAAGTTTTGTATCATTCGAACTTTCAAAATAGATAACACTTTACATGTATTTAAGTATCATCTATAACTCTTTCGTAAATATTTTCTTTACAATATATTTGTAAAACAATCAAGGGTATATCTTGCAACCCATTACCAAATATTGCCTTTAACCTAAACATTCGTAAGATTTTGAAATTTACATCCACGAGTGTATTCTTCATAGGTTTTTGAATCAGGCTTGTGTTTTTGGCTCGTGACTTTGCTCTGAACTTTCGATTTGTTGGGTAGACTTTAAGCTTGACTTGAATTCTGATTGTTCCAGTCTTCTTTGCCTTCTTTATATATATATATATATATATATATATATATATATATATATATATATATATATATATATATTGTTCCCAAAGTGTTTTGAGTTTTGAAGTATGGAATCTCGAGCACTTGATTATTCCTTCCATTTGGCCTTTTCATAAAAAAGAAAAAACATACGGGACTCGGAGGTATATATAATTTAGATGATGACTACTTAACCCTTTGTATTTCCATCAGAAAGATTGTAACCTTAGGACTGGAATTATGTTACTCCACGTGCTGGAATTATGTTACTCCACGTGTCTTTCCGGTCTAATATCATCATTTGGTGTGGGCTAGCTTTTTGCCTATCATCTAAAATTGTTAGTATAATTTTAAACTGTACAAAATAAAAATCGTAATTGAGCGATACCTGACCATAGGTATTTCTTTTGCTTAGAAATAGTACTTCTTCAAATGAACAGCATTCCAACTTGAGGGTAGAACCTTGCCATCCATGGTTTCTAACTCGTAGCCATAGGCGATACCTCGAATCTTGTAGGGTCCTTCCCAATTTGGACTCAACTTTCCTACATTGGCTGCTTTTGTTGATTGAAAAACTTTCTTGAGTACCAGGTCCCCAATCTTGAAGTACCTAAGATGAGCTTTCCTATTGTAATGTCGCTCTATAATTTGTTTCTGCCCAGCCATCCTTATCAAAGTTGTTTCTCTCCTTTCTTCAAACAAATCTAGATTTACTCGCATCTCCTCCTCATTTGACTCCTCGGTTGCTTGGGTGTATCTCCTACTTAGTTTGCCTATTCGAACTGGAATTAAGGCTTCAACACCGTACACGAGTAAAAATGGTGTCTCTCCCGTGCTTATTTTTGTTGTTGTTCCGTAAGCCCACAAGACTCCAGGTAACACTTCTGGCCACTTACCTTTTGACTCTTCTAGCCTTTTATTCAAGTTATTAATAATAATTTTGTTTGTTGATTCAGCTTGTCCATTGGCCACAGGATGATAAGATATTGAAGTAATCCTTTTAATTTGCCAACTCTGAAAGAATTTTGGGATTTTTGCACTTATGAACTGCGGACCATTATCATACACGATTTCTTTTGGAACCCCCAACCGACATATGATATTTCGCCAAATGAAGTCCCTAACTTCTTTTTCTCGCACCTATTTCAAGGCACCCATTTCTACCCACTTAGTAAAATAATTAGTGAGTACTAATAAAAATTGTACCTTTCCTTTGGCTTGTGGTAGTGTACCCATGATATCCATCCCCCACTTTATAAAAGGCCATGGTGCAACAACCGGATGTAATAACTCTGCTGGCCAATGCATGGTATTACCATATCTTTGGCACTTGTCACAGTTAGCCACAAAACTTTCTACCTCGTCTTCTATTTTTTGCCAGTAATATACCCTGCTCTAGTTAAAGTTTTTACCAAGGATTTTCCTCCTACGTGATTTCCACAATGTCCTTCATGTGATTTCCTCATCACATACTCTGTTTGAGAAGGTCCGAGACACCTTACTAAAGGACCACCGAACATCTTTCGATATAAATTGCCTTGATCCAAACAATAATGGGAAGCTTTTCATTGAAGTGCCTGAGCCTTTTTCTTATCTTCAGGTAGTATTTCGTACTGCAAAAAATTGATGATCTCATTTATCCAATCCCAGGATAAATTAATTAAAATTTACCTAATTTTTATCTTGGTCGAGTGCCAAATGAAACAAATATATTACGGAAGCATTTTCATCATTTGTTACTTCTGTAGTGGATGCAAGATTAGCCAACGCGTCTGCTTCGACATTTTCTTCCCTGGGTATCTGCCCGATTTTCCAAGATTGGAATTGCCTGATCAAATCTCGTGCCTTTTCCAAATATTGATGCATCCTCGCATCTCTAGCTATATAAATCTCCTGTATTTGATTAACTACGAGCTGCGAGTCGCTTTTGATTATGACCTGCTCTATTTCGAGCTCTCGTGTTTTAAACTTGCAATCACAACTTCATATTCTTCTTTATTATTAGTAATAGGATGACACTTTATGGCTTGCCTTATAGTTTCTCTCGTAGGTGGGATTAGAATAATGCCTAAACCCGCTTCTTTAACATTCAAGGAGCCATCGGTAAACAGGGTCCTAGTAGCTGGATTAGACCCATTAAATACCTGCAGATCTTTTTCTACTTCTGTTACCATCCCTGGGCTAAACTCTGCCACAAAATCTGCTAAAACTTGTGATTTTATCACAGTTATAGGTTGATATGTGATATCATATTCACTTAGTTCTATAGACCACTTGTCTAACCTACCTGATAACTTTTACTTATGCAATATATTTTGTAAGCGACAGGCAATCACTACAGAAATAGGGTGACATTGAATATAAGGCCTTAATTTTCTAAATGCCATAACTAGTGCTAAAGCAAGTTTTTCTAAATGAGGATATCGAGTTTCAACATCTAGTGAGGACTTGCTAATATCATAAATTGGAGATTGTTTACCTTTATCTTCTCGAACTAACACTGCACTTACCACTATTTCTAACACAACGAGATAGATGAGTAGCTTTTCACCGTCTTTTAGTTTAGCCAACAACGGTGGGTTCGACAAGTATGTTTTCAGATTCTTGAGCGCTTGTTGGCATTCTTATGTCCATTCAAATTGGCTTTGCTTTTTCAATATTGAGAAGAACTTAAAGCTTTTCTCTGAAGATTTAGAAATAAATCTTCCCAATGCTGTTATCCTACCTGTCAAACTATGCACTTATTTTTTGCTCATGAGTATATCCGGTATTTCTTCAGTGGCTTTAATCTGTGCTGGATTTACTTCAAATCCATGGTTAGAAACTAGGAAACCTAAAAACTTACCTAAAGACACACCAAATGCACACTTTTGGGATTTAGCTTCATATTGAATTTGCGGAGAATTTGAAAAGTATCTGACAAATGTTGGATGTGATCCCCCGCCTGTGCTGACTTGACTAACATGTCATCAATGTAGACTTTCATGGTTTTTCTCAGATGTTCTTGAAACATCTTCATTACTAACCTCTGTACATGGGTCCAACATTCTTTAGGCCGGAAGGCATTACTTTATAACAGTAAGTCTGTCTGTAATAAAGGAAGTTTTTTTCTTATCTGAAGGATCCATTTTTATTTGATTATATAAGGCATCTAAAAAGCTTAACAATTCATGTCCTGCAGTAGCATCAATTAGTTGATCTATGTATGGTAATGGAAAAGAATCTTTAGGGCAAGCTTTATACAAATCAGTATAGTCTACACAAACTTGCCATTTACCATTCTTTTTGGTACCACCACGATATTAGCTTAGCCAATTAGGATATTTTACTTCACAGATAGACCCGATTTTTAAAAGCTTTTGTACTTCATCCTGAATCACCTAGTTTTTTAAGGATCCTTGCTTCCTTTTCTTCTATTTGACAGGTGGATACGTTGGATCTTCATTCAGCTTATGGGTAATCACCTCTAGTGGTATACTTGTCATATCTAAATGCGGCCAAGCAAAGCAATCTGCGTTAGCTTTTAAAAATTCAATTAACCTATTTTTCATCTCTGGGCTGAGGTTGGTTACGATGTAAACTTTTCTGTATGGCCAATGTATAAACAGCACCACCTCTTCTAGTTCCTCAATAGTTGTTTTGATGTTTTCATTCTCTTCTGGCTCTTGAATCGTATCAGGCCTTGAGTCTATATCAGTTTGTCCATCTACAGTTGAGGTTTGTGTTGCTAAACCCTCGACTAAATTCTGTAATTGCTATTTTTCATCTGCAACATCATTTTTTACGCTTGAATCTGCCACTGAATTAATGCTTCGAGAAGCCTGTTGATCACCACAGATTTGTCTTATTCCCCATTGCGAAGGGAACTTGATAACCTGATGTAAGGTAGATGGAACAACATACATCTCATGAATCCAAGGTCTGCCAAGGATCATATTGTATGCCATATCCATATTATGAAATTTTGTATCTTTAACTACTTATTCTGCGAATGTGGTGAGTATTATCTCCCCTTTTGTGACAACACTTGAATTGTCAAATCCAGATAAGGTACGTGGTTTGAGAACCAACTTATCATCAGCTTGCATCTCGTTTACCGCTCTTAAAAGAATGATATTTATAGAGCTACTTGGATCAATCAAAACTCGTTTCACATTAGTATTATATACAAGTAAAGATATTACCAACGTATCATTGTATGGTATCAACACGCCATTTGTGTCTGCATCATCAAATGTTATATTATCTTCTTCCAAAACTTGGTGAACTCGCTTCCCGTGCATGACTGTGATTTTTACACCTTCTTTGCAGTCGTATATGTCACGCCATTGACCCCTTCCACTTTGCTTATGACATTAACTGTTCTTTACGGTGACGGAGGTTTTGGCGGCTCCTATCTATTCTTCATATATGCTTTCTTACCCTTATCACTAAACAAATCGGTTAAGTAGCCTTGTTTTAATAAGTGCTCTACTTCATCTTGTAGCAATCTGCAATCTGTTGTTTTGTGACCGTAATCATTATGAAACTCGCATAAAAAATTCGGGTTTCTTTTATTTGTGTTCGATCTCATTTCCTTTGGCCACCGCACCTTATCTCCCATGCTTCTTAAAACAACTACCAAGTAAGATGTGCTAACATTGAAATTGTAGCCACAATGTCACGACCTAAAATCCACTAAGGGTCATGATTGTGCCGGACACCATTATCAGGCAAGCCAATATTAAATAACTAGTAACTCCTCATTTTAGAACTTATTGAAATCGTTCCTTTTATACATTAAACAACGGGTAATGAAATTCATTGAAATAAGGAAATGTCTTTAACCAATTTAATATTGAACCATCTTATAACCATCCCAGAACCCGATGTCACAAGTGCATGAGCATTTACTAAGAAGGAAATAAAATTCAACAACCATCCGGAATACAATATTGGACAGAAAATAAATACAAATAACTGAAAGAGTCTCTGCTGGCTGCGGGTCGCCTCGAGAAGGATAGCTCACCTAAGTCTCTGTATCAACCATGCTGCTACGCTCAGTAGACCGCTAGAGATATATGTGCCTGTGCAACAAAAATGCACAGAAGTGTAGTATGAGTACAAAAACAACGTGTACCCAATGAGTATCCCGTCTAATCTCGCTGAAGTAGAGACGAGAGGTCGACTTTGACACTTACTAGTGGTCCAATAATGTTATATCCCTAATATATTAAATCGTGGATTTTTATAATCATGATTACAATTCAATGGGTTGGAGCAAATAAACATTTCTTTCCTTTACAGGAGATTCCAAATTCCTTTTCATCGTTTATACATTTATTCTTAAGTCGGGAAGAGGCAACGACAACTTCAATAAGTTTCAAGACAAACAATACAAGCATGCGCAAATCATGCCAAGGTCGTACGGCCCGATTCAACAAAAAATAAATTATGCACTGTCGAGTGTCGAATGGCGCGAACCATAGATGCATCTATTTAATCTGCCGAGGCATTCAGCCCGTTCCAAAAATAAACACACACAAACAATCAATCAAGAAGTCCACACTGAGCAATTATCCAAAGAAAGCAAATCCTCTTTTAACCATTTAAGAAAGATGAAGTTTTATCTGTTTAGAAATTCATTTACTAATTTGATGTGATTTAAGAAATTCAAGCTGTCAATAAGTTCACAAATAATCCAAGTATAACATACTTTTGGGTCCTAAACTACCCGGACAATAGCATAATAGTAGCTACGCACGAACTCTCATCACCTCGTACATACATAGCCCCCATAGATAGGAGCACATAACCAATTATTTTACCTATAGGGACAATTCCCTCTTACAAGGTTAGAAATGAGACTCACCTTGCTCTAAAGATCCATAATCAGCATTCCACGCCCTTTCGAAGACTCGAATCGATGCACAATTCTCTAAAACTAGGCAACAATTATGAAAATTTATTAATATACAATAAACTACTCATATTAATCCAATTTATAACAATTCCTAACCCCGATCGAAAAGTTAACAAAAATATCCTCGGGCCCATATGCCCGGATTCCGAATTTTTTTTGAAGATTAAGCTTACACGTTACTTCACGAACTCAAATATATAATTTACTCTCAATTCCATGCCTAAAATCGCGGTCAAATTCCAAGAATATCAATTTTTTAGGTTTTCCCTCCAACCCCAACTTTCTACCAATGTACATGCTAAAATCCATACATAATCGATGCATTTAACTCACGATGGATGGGATTAGCTTAATTATCGTTGATGATGAAAAATCCCACTTGAAGCTCTCCCAAAAATTGCCCAAGCCAAGAAAATATGAGAGAAAATGGCCAAAACCCGACTTTAAAACAACTCCAGCACTTTCCGCACCTGCGGTCTATTGACCGCTTCTGTGGTTCCGTAGGTGCGGTTCAAATACCTCTTCTGCGGTTCCTCACTAGGCTGCCCATTTCCGCTTCTGCGTCTTCTCCACCGCAGGTGCGGTCCCGCATCTACGGCAAAACGGCCGCATCTGCGGATCTTCTGGCCATTTCTGCGGATCCGCACTTGCGGCCTATTTCTCGCAGGTGCGGTTATGACAGCAACCAGCAACCTCAGCCTTCCAAAAATTTCATTTTCGATCTATTAACCACCCAAAATCCACCTGAGGCCCCCAGGACTCCAACCAATCATGTCAACCAGTCCCAAAATATATTACGGACTTGCTCGAGGCCTCAAATCATATCAAACAACACAAAAACCACGAATCGACCTCCAATCCAATCTTTATGAACTTTAGAATTTCAAACTTCTACTTTCAATGTTTAAACCTATCAAATTATATCCGATTGACTTCAAATATTGCACCCAAGTCATATTCGACATTATGGACCCACTCCAACTTCCAGAATCGGATTGCGACCCCGATATCAAAAAGTCCATTTTCGGTCAAACTTCTCAAAAGCCTTTAAATTTCTATCTTTAGCCAAACGACTCCAAAATGACTCACGGACCTCCGAATTCACTCTGGATCACGCTCCCAACTCCAGGTCACCATACGGAGCTGACTCGAAATTCCAAACGGACAACGATAACATTGAAATGTTCTTCAACCCAAACTTATGAAATTTCATCCAACATGCTAACTTCCACAATAGGCGCCAAACGCTTTCGGATTATCGAAAACCCGATCCGAGCATACGCCCAAGTCCGAAATCGCCGTATGAACCTTTTCAAACCTTCGAATCCTAATTCCGAGGTCATTTACTCAAAAATCCGATCGTTGCTAATTCTTTCAACTTAAAGCTTCCGAAATGAGAATTTTCTTTCCAAATCAACTCTGAACTTCCCAAAATTCTATTCCGACCACGCGTACAAGTCTTAATACCTGAAGTGAAGTTGCTCATGATCTCAAACTGTTGAAAGGCTTGCTAGAACGCAAAACGACCGATGGGGTCGTTACACACAAATATTCGCTGTTGAAATTCAGTCGTTGTCCCGCATATCTTGCGTGTCTCACTCCTTTCCAAACCTGGACGACGAACCCGAATCTCTATCCCTTTTTTTGGAATCGTACCTTGGGTTCTCTTGTTTTGAACATGAATCCCTTCGTACTAGTCCCATGTAAGGTTGTACCTATTCTTAACAGACCTTTTTCAGTTTCTGGTTGCCTCGAACTTACTCTTTCATCTCCCCGGGACTGAGTGATAGTATCTTCTTCTATTCGCAGCTTCGTGCTTTACTTGTTGTAAACATCATTCCAAGTTGTTGCAGGGAATTCTCGTAATCTTTCTTTGAGCCTCCTTGTGGATTCTGAGATTTTTTCATTTAAATTACTTGCAAATTCCATAGCCGCCCAATTGTCAGGTACACGTGGTAACATCATTCTTTCACGCTGGAATCTATCTACGAATTCCCTGAGTAGCTCTATATCTCCGTGTTTTATTTTGAAGATGCCTTCTATCCGCTTTTAAACTTTTTGAGCTCCCGAGTGCGCTTTTATAAATGAATATGCAAGCTCAGCAAAAAAATCAATAGAATTTTCTGGAAAAAGAGAATACCATGTTAAGGCTCCTTTGTAAGTGTTTCACTAATTGTTTTTACCAGCACTAATTCAATCTCTTGCTTGGTCAAGTCGTTGCCCTTCATGCCAGTTGTAAATGCAGTTACATGATCTCGTGGATTGGTTATCCCATCATACTTTGGGATATCGGGCATCTTAAACTTTTTTAGAATAGGCAAAGGAGCGACACTTGGCTTCTAGGGTTATTGAGAATATTTATCCATATCCATTCCTTTGAGTATAAGTGGAACACCAGATATCAATTCTATGCGATCGTTTTGCTCTTTGAGCTATTTCTACAAAGTTAATACTAAACTTTGTAAATCAAAATTAAATGGAATACCTAACCTTCCATCGCGAGATTTACTGGGAGTTCCTCCAATGCCCGAATTGGCGAGTCCTGAGCATGGATTTTCTATTGTTACGGTGTTATTAGATGCCTTTGTGAAAGCACACGCAGGGGCCATAAAGGTGGCCATAAGAAAATCGG
The DNA here is from genome assembly GCA_026770625.1 of Nicotiana glauca. Taxonomy (NCBI): domain Eukaryota; kingdom Viridiplantae; phylum Streptophyta; class Magnoliopsida; order Solanales; family Solanaceae; genus Nicotiana; species Nicotiana glauca. Next base: position 26,780 of record MU692334.1, read on the forward strand.
ATATCTTCAAAATAAAACAAAGGGACGATGAGATGTTAAGGGAGTTCGTGTCCAGGTTACAGATGGAAAGAATGGAATTACCACCAATCTCCGATGACTGGGCAGCACAAGCTTCCATGCAGGGTTTGAATGAAAGAAGCTCGATCGCGTCTCGGTAATTAAAACAGAACTTGATCGAGTATCCAGCTATGACATGGTCACATGCGCACAATCGTTACCAGTAAAAAATTAGGGTCGCGGATGACCAGTTGGGAGCCCCCTCGGGCTCAGTTCATCTTAATAGATTCGCAACCAAGCCTCCGAGGGGCACAAATCGAGAATCAAGATTCAATAAAGAATGATATCAGCCGTATGTCTATCGAATGAACAGCGGCTCGGGTCAGAATGCTCCTCGAAACGATCGAGGACAAAGCTCTCGAGGACTCTCGAGTAAGAGCGGGTTTGATAAGCATGGCGACCCCACCGAGACTCCTCGATTATCAGAGTACAACTTCAATGTAGATGCATCAGGGATTATTTCAGCTATTGGGAGAATCAAAGACACCAAGTTCCCCAAGCCTATACAGATCGATGTTTCTCAAAGGAGCCCAAACTTGATGTGCAAGTATCATGGCACACATGGTCAGAGAATAGAAGATTTTAGGCAGCTAAGGGAAGAAGTGGCTCAGTTGTTCAACGAGGGCCACCTTCGAGAATTCCTAAGTGACTGAGCTAAGAATCACTACAAGGTGAGAGATGCAAGGAGAAATGAGCAAGAAGAACCACAACATGTAATCCACATGATCATTGGAGGAGTCTATGTCCCTCAATGACTTGTGTTCAAACGCACCAAGGTGTCGATCACGAGATAAAAACAGACTCGGAGCTATGTGCCCGAGGATATCCTATCATTCTGCGACAAAGAAGCAGAAGGCATATCTCATCCCCACAACGATGCCCTAGTAATCTCTATCCTTTTAAATAAAATTCAAGTTAAATGTGTTTTAGTGGATCCAGGTAGCTCAACGAATATAATCAGATCGAGGGCCGTGGAGAAACTCAGCCAACAGGATCAGATTGTACCTGCATCCCAAGTCCTCAATGTCTTCAACATGGCAAGAGAAACAATTAAAGGAGAGATTATCTTGCCAGTAAACGTTGCCAGGATCATACAAGACACCAAGTTCCATGTCATGGAAGGTGACATCAGGTACAGTGCACTCTTCGGGGGAACATGGATACACAACATGAGGGCAGTGCCTTCATCTCTTCATCAGATGATGAAGTTTCCGACAGAGGAAGGAGTGAAAACAGTCTACGAAGAGCAACATGCTACAAAAGAGATGTTTGTAATTAAAGAGGTGGCACCGATACCAGAACCTTTTACCTCAGAGAAATCAAGCACCGAAGGTAAGCAGGTGACCAAATAGCAATCACCGACTCCAGCCTCGATGGAGTCAAAGCAACAGATATGACAGGGATTCCACCGAAAATCACCATGCATTGGCTAAGCATCACTGGTTCAAATCGTGGAGATAAAAGGAAGGCCTCAATCCGAGGTAAAGTATGCATTCATAAAAAACGAGGTAACCAAACTTCTTAAAATAGGATTTGTTCGGGAGATAAAGTACCCCGAGTGGTTAGCTAATGTAGATGTATTTCCTATAAAAAGGAAATAAATTTGGAATGCGCGTAGATAACTTGAACACAACATGTCCAAAATATTCTTTCCCCTTGCCAAACATCGATCGTATGATCGATGCCATAGCTGGCCACGAGACCCAACTTTTCTCGACGCTTACTCCAGGAACAACCAGATTTAGATGAACCCGGAAGACCAGGAAAAGACATCATTTATTAATAAATTTGGAACTTATTATTACAATGTAGTGCCCTTCAGGCTAAAAAAATGCAGGAGCTACATACCAACGCCTAGTTAACAAAATGTTCGAAGAACAAAATAGGAGAAAAAAATAGAAGTCTATATTAATGATATGTTGGTTAAGTCCCTGCGCCCAAAGGACCACTTACTTCACTTGCAGGGCACATTCGCAATTTTGAGGAAATACAACATGAAGCTTAACCCAGAGAAATGTGCCTTCGGAGTTAGGCACGAGGGTCACCCCTTATTCTCTAGTGTATGGTTCCGAGGCCCTCATCCCCGTCGAGGTCAGAGAACAGGTTTTCATATGCATCAGAGGAGTTAAATCACAAGGCCATGAATGCTAGCTTTGAGGTACTAGATGAAAAGTGAGAGGCAGCTTGTACGGATGGCCGCAAAGAAGCAAAGGATCAAAAGATACTATAGTAGAAGGACCAACCTTCGACATTTTGGAATCGGGGACTTAGTTCTACGAAGGGTCACCCTCAATACTTGAGACCCTAATGAAGGGAAACTAGGCCCGAATTAGGAAGAGCCGTACCGAGTCCTCAGAATTATCGGTAAAGGATCTTACAAACTTAGCACAATGGAAGGTAAACAACTGCCAAACAATTGGAACATATGATTAATCAAACGATACTACTGCTAAGGTATGCCTTTATCCTTTGTCTATTTGGAATTAAAACTAACTTATTATAGATTTCCAATCGAAGCTATCAAAGGTGTGCGATCTCGGAGACACCCATTTTTACACGAAAGCCTTAGGTTTTAAATCATGTGTTACACTCTTTTTCCCTTCTATTGGATTTTGTCCCAAATGGGTTTTACCGGTAAGGTTTTTAATGAGGCAATAGTTATGTGCTACCTAAGGAGAACTCAACAGTATCCAAGGCTTATTTTCAATCAACCTCGAATATTGGGGGGCCATCACCCTCAGAGATTATATTTTCAAGGAAAATACTTCACGCCTAAGAGGGCCTTGATAGGAAAACTTTGTAATGGGACAAACGGTCAAATGAACCGTGTCCATATAGAATCGTCGATCCCCAATAGCAAAACATGTATGCATGTATCAAATTACTTGAAGAAACATTCTACCCTCGAATAATTTAAAGTATTCGATAACATCAGCTCTCGATAAAACCTCAAGAGGTATTTGATTATAAGTACACAAACAAGGTCACCCGACGTGTCGAAGCTTCGACAAACCCAACAGGTACAAAAAACACATGCTAAGGCATAACTAAATTTTCACTAAGTCTTTTAGCCGAAATGAGGAAAAATTATATAGCCATTCTAGAGGCCGAATTAGCCCAATTCAAAGAGTCTAAGGGCCAACTTAAATAGCCTAAGGTCCAACTTAAAGATCCTAAGGACTAATATATAAGAGCCCAAGGGCCCACTTCGAAAGGCTCAAGGGCCAAAAACTTATAGTTCTAGACTTTGTTCTCACTCGACCCGGACTCAAGAGTCATGATATCCAGAGCTCACATCGAATCGATTAAAACTTAGCTCGAGGATTATTATATCTATCGATAAAGATATAAGGGTTTATTATACCCCAAGCCCAAACCGATTCTTGGACCGATCATTTAAGTTATACAAACAAAATATTCCATAAATAAAAACAATATGAAATCAGCACAAGTCAAAGATGAGATAAAAAATTGCTCTTGTATTTCCAAAAGATGATTACAAAGGAAATTTACACAAGGGATACTTGCACAAAAACAAAATAAGGAAACCTAAAACTACTTCGGGGTCACATCTTCGGCAGCTGGATCTTCAGGAGTCGCATCTTCGAGAGCCTCACCCTCGGGGACTTCATATTCGTCTCCTCCACTCTCAGAGCCACTGGCTAAATCATCCTCATCAGAAACCAGAGCAGTATCTTCTTCTTCCAAAATCTTCGCCCTTTCAATATCAGCTGAGAGATCGAAGCCGCAGGTGTGCACCTCTTCGAGGGTTACCCTCCAGGATTGTCTCCTTGCATGGTCAAGTGCACTTGATAACTTAACTTCTTCCACAGAAGAGATCTTCTTTGTCTGAGCATTAGTTGCTGCAGAATTAGCTCGGTACGAAGACATAATTACCTTAGTGTCAGATTTGGCCTTGGCCAGCTCACCAACGGATTTAGCTTTAAGCTCCTCGATTTCGTGGCCTCGAGCTAGGCTTTCCTCATTCACCCCAAGGTCTCAACCTCCTTCATCATAAGTTCCTCCCGAAGTTGCACCACCAATTCACCCTTCTGATGAAACTGCAAAATTAAAAGTATTAGTCGTCAAAAAAAACAAGTACATAACAGACCCTCAAAGGCTATATTACCTTTTCGACAAACTCGGCACGTTCTTGGCAAGCCTTCGTCAATTCAACTCGTAGATCGCTGATCTCCCCCTCTTTCTTAACATAGAGGGTTTTAAGACTGTCCATCTCTTCCAAAATCTTCTTAATCTTGGCTTCACATCAGGCAAGCTCAGTCCGAGATTTGGCGAATGCTTGTTCGTGAAGTGATACAACCTTCTCACAAGAAAAGGAGGTCAGAATTAGAAAGATGGAGATTTTAAACTCGAAATGATGAAATACAAAGCTTACTTGTTTGAGGAGCTTCTCGGCTTACTCAAGAATAAAAGAGGCATCAGGATGGACCTTCTTTGATTCCCGTAAGACATTCCCGATAAATATTATTCCCTTCATGAGTCGCTGCCACATCAGGAGTCCCTAGGTCCCGGGCATCTCGAAATTGCCCTTCAGAAAACACTAGACCCTGCGGCTAGTCATCTATGTTGATTACCCCAAGTGCTTCACTTGAGGTGTTATTCCGTCTTTAAAGAGCCTCGGAGTTAGGATCTTCGAGCTCATTCACCAAGCGTCCCCCGAGGCGGACAAGGTGAACTGTTTACTACCTAATGGCTCAGGGAATTTTCTCCAGCTCCCTTCTGAAATTTCTTCGATTCGAGATTGAACCGCCTCCGTCAATGTCGGTTCAGCGACCTTCAGAGCGTCAGAGCTTCCTCTTTCCTGAGCTACCAGCAAGCAGTCATCATCGTCTTCCTGTTTCTCCTGATCCCAAAGGCATTGAGCCATTTTTCGGGATAGGGCCACGGTGTCAGCCTTGGACTTTTGAGCTTTTCTTTTATTTCACCTTGGGGAATTTGCAGGTGACTTCCTTTTTCTATTCTTTTCCTTGGAAGGATTTAATATCTCTTCTTCACCAGCTGGGGCTGACCTCATTGAAACGGCGTCTCCGAGACCTGCACAAAAAATAAGTAAGTATTCCACTAAGGAAATACAAGTGAACAAACAAGAAAACTCACCATGATTTTTAGCCTCCCATCGGCCCTTGGTCAAATTTCACCAGCAATGCTCCGAATGCAAGGAAGTGGAAGCCAGTTTTCGGACCCAGCCTTCAAGGTCCGGGACCGCACTAGGAAACCAAGCAGTAGTTGCGCCTTCAGAAAGGGGTTAGACCAGGAGAAAGGATAAAGCTGAGAAAAAGAAGAAAAAGCAAGGTATAAACCTACTATGTACTTACACTTCATGTTCCACTCCTTGGGGAATGGCATCCAATCAGAAGGAATTAGGTCATAGGTCCTGACTCGGACAAACTAGTTCATCTACCCTCGAACTTTGTCCTCGTCAATAATGGAGAAAAGGGATTTCAAGGATCGGCATTGCAGTTTTATCAAGCTGTCGCGATAAAGTCGAGGACTGTATAGTCTGATTAGATGATCGAGGGTGAAAGGCATCCCCTCGACCTGACTCAAAAAGAACCTAATCAAATAAATGATTCGCCAGAATGAAGGGTAGATCTGGACAAGCGTTACTCAATAGAATAATTGGATCTATGGGACCCTGAGATGGGATTGCAGTGCCCAACATGAATGGGTAGGTATACACACTTAACTAGTCCGCCATATATGTAGTGATATCCAACTCGGGGGAAGGGATCACTACTTTTTTAATCTCCCACTTGCAGTCCTCATTTACTTGCACGAGCTCTTCCTTGGTTATCAAACAGACATATCGAGACATGGGCTCGCATCGGCCTAGTGTCGATACAGGTTTCTCGATCTTGAAATTGGATGTTATTTCACATGGTGGGGGAATACACTCCTCAATACAAGGGGGCACTACAGGTGTCACGACCCAAACCCCGAACCCCATCATGATGGCGCCTCTCGTGAAGACAAGGCCAGCCAACCAAATCCAATTCATTATTAAAATAGTTAAACAACACAAAAGTAGTCTAAAATATGGTTTAATGATAATAAGTAGCGGAAATACAACCCGACACGACCTTAACCGGGGTGTCACAAGTCACGAGCATCCAACAATACCAAATCCTCAAATGCAACTACAGAGTTTTAAATACTGAACTAAGAACGTAAAAAGAAATAGATAGAGAGGAGCTCCAGGCTGCGAACGCCAACACCTACCTAAAGACTCCTCGAAGATCCACCTGAAGCTGGAATGAATCAGCACTCAGGAGCGGGACCGGATGCGCCTGAATCTGCACACAAGATACAGGGAGTAAAGTGAGTACTTGTCACTACCCCAGTTCACCCTCCATGAACATGGCGTGATGGCACCTAGTTCCTACAACTAGGTAAGCATAACAATGCGGAAAATTCAATATAATTCGTGGAATTAATTAATTAAAAACTGAACATATGTAAAATAATAGTTGCATACAAGGCCGCTTAGCCTATACAACTCAAAAGAAATGCGAAAGTCTACAACTCAATCCCAAAACCCAAAAACTCAAGGGAAAACACAGGCTATAGAAACGTAAAACACTGCTCTAACTCCAGAATGTCTAAACAACTGAAAAAAAAGATAAACTAACTACTAAAGCTGGAATAGAGTAGAGACTCCTGGTCCGCGGACGTGACATATATACCTCGAAGTCTCTGTTAGATCTCTCCGCCTCGATGATAGTACGCCTGGGTGGAAGAACCTGGATCTGCAAATAAAAAACATGTGCAGAAAAGGCGTGAGTACACCACAGCAGTACTCAGTAAGTGCAAAGCCTAACCTCGGTCGGTAGTGACGAGGAAGGTCAGGGCCCTACTGAGATAAAATATAATAAATAATAAGATAACGGAAACAGTTTAAATAAAGTCTATAGCGAGAATCTAAACCAGATAAATAAGGAGGAACATTAATAGAAAATAAAAGTAATAATACAAGGAATACTGCTCTCAACAAGGAATAATAGCCGGGGATCTCTTGGTATCCCGAGGATCTCTTGGTATCCTCATCATATACACTGGGGATCTCTTGGTATCCCGAGGATCCCTTGGTATCCTCAATAAGTAAGCCAGGGATCTCTTGGTATCCCAATATATATAGAAATACATGTGCCAGGGATCTCTTGGTATCCCAATATATATAGAAATACATGTGCCAGGGATCTCGTGGTATCCCGCACCCTCAATCCAAATTATATCAAGTATAGGGGGATCTCCCGGGAAGCCGTCCCGTAGTCCCAAATTAAACACACAACAACAACAACTCATAATCTCAGAATAATGCTAAAATCAGTGCAAGTAATAGTAAATTCTAGCCTAACTTTCTTCACAGAGTACAAATAGTATAATTAAACAATTAAGCAAGTAAGTCGGCTAAACATGTTTCTCTAAGCTAGCACAGGTTTAAACTTACACTCTAAAATGAACAAGTAAATAGGAAATCTCAATTTAAATACTTCAAGTACAAATGGGTTTACAACAATTATCTCAAGTACGCGCTCGTCACCTCACGTACGAGGCATTCAAATATTCAAAGATCATGTCCTAAGGGGAAAGTTTCCCCACACAAGGTTAGACAAGCCACTTACCTCGAACCGGCTCAAAATCAACTAGAGATCACGCCTTTGCCACGAGTATCCAACTCCAAATGGCCCAAATCTATTCAATTCAATTACATATCATAAATAACATCGCAAACAACTAATTTTACTATTTAATTCAAAGCTACAGCGTGAAATTAGGTAAAATGACCAAAATGCCCTTTAGGAAAACATCTCGGAATCGAATAATTTTAACATTTTCAAAACCCTCGTACTCTCACGAGTCTAACCATATAAAAATATCCCAAATCGGAGGTCAAACGCCCACTCAAAACTCAATAGTTTGTTCAATGAAGTTTTTACCAATTTTCATTCAAAAATTCGAATTTTAAAGATGAATTCGTGATTAGATTAGTGGGTTTTAAGCATAAGAGAGTAGAGAATCGTTACCCAGTAATTGCCTTCGAAAAACCCTCAAAATTTTCCCCAAATCCGAGCTCTCAAACTTGTATTTTGATAAAATGGCAAAACCCTGGTTTTTGAAATGTTAAGTACTGTCCAGGTATTTAAAGCATCGCGAACGCGTACGGAGTCTCGCATTCACGAAGAAGAAAAATGAATGCTGCCAAAAAATGCCCTTCGCGAACACGTGGAAGGGACTGCGAACGCGAAGGCCTGGAACCACGAAACTAGGCTAACACGACAGACGGAATGCGAACGCGATGTAGGTAGACGTGAAGCTTCGCGAATGCGAAGGGCTGAACGCGAACGCAATGAAGAGACTGGTCCTCCTCCGGAATTACTCTACGCAAATGCGTGGAGGAGGACGCGAACACGAAGAAGGGGAAGGTCAACGCTATAGGAACGCGGAACGCGGAAGTGAAATCTCGAACGCGAAGAAGGATTTGGACCTGCAACTACTGAAGCATTTTCTGCAACTTTTCAAAACTCCAAAAATGCTCTGTTGGGCATCCAAAACACACCCGAGGCCCCCGGGACCTCAACCAAACCTACAGACATATCCCACAACATCATTGAAACTTTCACCAATCCTTAAACCACCTAAAACAATGCCGGAAACTTGAATTAAACAAGGATTTGAGCCTATGAACCTCAAATTTCATCAAACACGCTTTCGATCAAAAGCCTAACCAAAACACGTCCGAATGACCTGAAATTTTGCGCACACATCCAAAATGACATGACGGAGCTACTGCAACTTCCAGAATTCCAATACGACCCTCGGATCAAAAACTCACTATCGGACCGGAGACTTCAAAAATTCAAACTTCGGCATTTCAAGCCTAAATGAGCTACGGACTTCCAAAATACATTCCAAACACGCTCCCAACCCCAAAATCACCTAACGGAGCTTACAAAACCATCGGATTTCCATTACGAGGTCATCTTCATATTCTTTTGACTACAGATCACTTTTCAACACTTAAGCTCTCATTTAAGGACTAAGTGTCCCAAAACTCTCTGAAACCCAACACCGAACGTCCTGGCAGACCAAAATAGCAGAAATGAACTTAGGGGAAGTAGTTAATAGGGGATCAGGGTATTAATTCTTAAGACGACCGGCCGGGTCATCATAGTACTTCAACTCAGTGAGTAACAAATATAAATAATGACTGAAAGTAAGAAAACACGTAAGGCACAAGGCATTCTATAAAGAAGCAGAGAAATTAGTTAAAAATAGTAAAACCAGTGAAAATCAAGAACAATTCTTTTCTCAACAAATAAACCAATAAATTGACAGACAGTTAAGGTAAAGTAAACCAATAGAAGTTCACCCCTCGGGCACAGTATCAACAAATCTGCCCTTCGGGCAACATCTCAGAACCATACCAGCCCCTCGGGCTCTATCTCGTGTCACAATGGGTACCCGCACTCACTGGGGGTGTGCATACTCCTGGAGGCGCAATAAGAAACCATCTCGTGGCATCAAATCTAGGCCCTCGACCTCATATCAATCAAGCCACCTCATGGCTTACATATGTAAGGTGCTCGGTCTCAAATCAGTATCAGTGTTTCCTCACAACATAGGCCTTCGGCCTTACTCAGTCAAAAATCCTCACAAGCCCCTCGGGTAACAGTAAAACACTGTTTCTCAACCCAAACATCATTTAAAATATCATTTAAGTCTCAAAACGGAGTAATAATGGCTGAGTAGTAAAACAGTGGAAATTAACATGACTGAGTTCAAATAGTAAGTCAAAACATTGAGGAAATATCAAATAAAGGCCCCGAAGGGTTCAAATAGTTGGCACGAAGTCCAAATATGGCATTCATGCCAATAAATGATGATAGCAAATAGTTTTAAATCAAATACGCGGTAAAACTATCAATCGGGATGGACCAAGTCATAATCCCCAATAGTGAACGACCCCACACTCGTCATCAAGCGTGTGCCTCACCTCAATATAGCACTACGATGTGCAATCCGGGGTTTCAAACCCTCAGAACATCATTTAGAATCATTACTCACCTCATACCGGCTAAATATCTAGCTTGTGATGCCTTTGCCCCTCGAATCGGCCTCCACGCACGTCGAATCTATCCAAATTCAGAACAAGGATGTCAAAATATGCCAAGGGAATAAAGCCCAAGAGAAAACAATCAATAAAGGGCATAAATCTTGAAATTACCAAAACTCGACCCCCGGACCCACGTCTCAAAATTCAAAAAAATTCACATCAATAGATTCCTTATCTCCCCACGAGTTCATACATATCAAAAGTTCTCAAATCCGACCCCAAATGGTCCTTCAAATCCCAATTCAAAAGTCCAATTTTTCAAGCCCTAGTTCTTCAATTTTAGGCTTAGTTTTCATGAATATCTAGGTGGAATTCACACAATAATTGAGTTTTTAGTCCAAGAATCTTACATCCAAATGTTTCTCCTTGAATCCCTCTTCAATCTCCTTCAAAAATCTCCCAAAATGAACAACCATGGAGGAAATGATCCCCAAAATCGCGGATAAAACGAGTTAAAAACATTCTGCCCAGTCCTGACTTTCCTTCTTTGCGAACGCGGTCAAACCCTCACGTTCGCGAAGCACAACCTCACTTTGACCAAATTTTGCTCTACGCGAATGTGGAAGGACTATCGCGAACGTGATGCTTCCTCGACCTTACCCTTCGCGAATGCGCTCACTCTTCCGCGAACGCGATGAACACTTGAGCTCGAACCCATCTGACCCAACTTCCTCTACGCGATCGCGAAGACCTTCTCGCGAACGCGATGCACCACTTCCCAGCCCTTCGTGAACGCGAAGCCCTTCTCGTGAACACGAAAGCTTAATTCATTTCCTTCCTCAACTTCCTCTTCGCGAAGGCGAGGCTCCACTTGCGAACACGAAGGGGAATATCCCTGCAACAGCTGACCAGATTTTCTACAACTTCCTTAACTCAAAATGATCCGATTGACCACCCAAAACTTACCCGAGGCCCCCGGGACCTCAACCAAAGGTAGCAACACATCCTAAAACCTTATTCAAACTTGTTCCAATCATCAAAATACCTCAAACAACAGTAAATCCCCTAAAACACATCGGATTCAAGCCTAAGTTTTCTAAAACCTTCCAAAATACGCTTTTGATCAAAAACCCAACCAAATCACGTTCGAACGACCTAAAATTTTGCATACACATCCCAAATGACATATTGAAGCTACTGCAACTCTCAAAATTCCATTCTGACCCCTAGGTCAAAATCTCACCTATCAACCAAAAATTGCCAAAATATAACTTCGCCAATTCAAGCCTAAAACTACTCCAAACCCCCGAAACTCATTCCGATCACACTCCTAAGTCATAAATCACCTCCGGAATCTAACCGAACCATCGAAACTCACATCTGAGCCCTCTAGCATATAAGTCAACATCCGGTTGACTTTTCCAACTTTAACTTCCTTAAAAGAGACTAAGTGTCTCAAACCTTACCAAAATCATTCCGGCCTCGATCCGACCAACTCGATACCAGAAAACATGGATAACGAAGTATAAAGAAGCAGAAATGGGGGAAATAGAGCGGTAACACATGAGACGACTGGCCGGGTCATCACAATCGGTTTACTCTTGGTCGATCGAGAATATGAAGAAGCTTTTTCTTTTTGGGGAACCGATTTACAGGTCTTACCCATTATAATGTGAAAATTCAAGAAAATGAAGAATGTTGATAATGAAGTAAGAGTTAATAGACTAGAAAGGAGAATTCAGAGAAATTGAAAGAGCTAATGTGACTTTGAGAACAATATGAGAATAAAGTTTGCAAGATTGTGAAGTTTGTCTATTTATAGAGGTCATTTAAGCGTACTAAGGAAGCCGAGAAGTCAATCGCCTCCAATTAATGACTTGGGAACCGCAAAAAAAGCAATCTTTCAGTCACCTTAGTCGCTGACGTCACGAGATTGGCATCAGGATCAAGGCATCGAAGATTAATTCATTTAATATAGACCTATTTCGAGTTCGAGCAAAGTGTTCACTCGACTACTAAGACTAAGGCCAACCCGAGTTTGAGAAAATTCTCACTCGGGTACTATAACAAAGCCTAAGACTAACTTTATTTTGAGTTCGAGCAAGTGATCGCTCGACTACTAAGCCCAAGGGCTACCCGAGTTTGAAAAAATTCTCACTCAGTGATTATCTACGAAGCCTAAGGGCTAACTTTATTTCAAATTCGAGACCTTGCTCTCACTCAAATCGGACTCAAGGGTCCCGATGTTCCGAGCTTGCATCAAATCAATTTAAGCGTAACTCGAGGATTAACAAAAACCTTTAAGGGGTAATATATTGATCTATTAAAAACGTAAGTGTTTATTATATCCTGAGTCAGGTATTTGGACTAATCACTAAAGCTATACAATCAAATTTTTCACAAATAAAGACGAAATGGAATTCAACAAGAGCCAAAAATGAGACAAAGAGATCCTTTTATATTTCCAAGAGATGGTTACAAAATATAACTACAACATCCACGAAGGGTCCTTACACTGGAACAAAGAAGCAAAAAATAAAAATCAAGGACATAATCTACTTTTAAGGCCACGTCCTCGAGAGTGACATCTTCGAGAACCTCCTTCCTGGGGAACCCATTTTGATCTTTGAAAATGTCTGTGTGCCGAAGAGATTTAGGGCAGAAACCCTCGATAAATGCAACTATATTTCCAGCAGGGATTGAGCTACCTTTTAAAATTTTAGTCCATAATCCGTTAAACAAAAGCAGCAAAAGAAAAAGACCAGAAGGGAAGACAAGAAGATGTAGCTTAACCTTCTATCACAAAAAAAAAACCAAAAAGGTTGCTAGATGCACGAGCAATGATCCAAGAATGTTCATCCTTGGGACGTTGTACCAATGTAGGATGAAAAATTTAGTAGATGATAGTGCCACCTCATTCCATGAAAATAAAAAGGAATAATGTACCACACCAGGTTGACGTTAAGAGAGATGAGCGGCAGGGTGAAGTTCGCATATTTTCTTATGCGGGAAGAATTTTGCGCCCTTCTCTCGTTGTTTCAAATCAAAGCTTTGAAAAGGGGAGCCTTGGCGTAATTGGTAAAGTTGTTTCCATGCGATCTTATGGTCGCAGGCTCGAACCATGGAAACAGATGTTTAGAGAAAGAAGTAAAGAAGGGAAAGAATTAGAGTGAATGAAGATGAAAGGCATACAGTTCTTTGTTCAACAGAGTAGCCTCATATTTATAGAAAGGCGACGGCGGTCCGGCAGCGCTACTGGCCTACCAGTACTGGCATGCATTTGATGTTTTGGGTAAGTGTGTAGATGTGACATTTCTGATCATCTAAAACACATACGTGACGGGCATGATGTCATCATAAGAAACTCGGAAAAATTGAGGTGCAAATCAATTTTTATCATCTTATTCTAAAAAATGCAGGGGCTATTTGTATACAGTCAAAACGTATACCTCCGATTTATAGGCCCGAGTCGGGGCGAGGCCGAGTTCAAGATCGACCGATCAGACTTGAGCTCAAAGATAGAGTGCGATGCCCGGAGATAAGAGTTTGAGAAATACCGAGGACAAGTGTAATCGCCCCCGAAATAGTACCGTTATGGGTTTGTAACGAAATGAGCTAGATTTCTGCCACGTCCCCAAGATCATGGTACAAATCCCGCAATAAGAATGTAAGATTTCGTACTAGGAGGTTAGACAGTTGTACAAAGAATATTCCTTACAGTAAATAGAAATATACCTTATTTAGGAATTCCCCTATTATATAAAGGGGACCCCAATCATTTGTAACATCATCTTATCACTGAGCAAAGAATATACTCTCTACATTTTCACTTATTGTTCATCAACATTGTCCTTTAGCTCTATTGTTCTTACTTTACTTTTATTACTTAATTGTTCTTATTATTCCAAGCCTACCTTGAGGTCACTGAGCTCGAGGTCACTGCTGCTGAGTACCATTTGTTTGATTCACTTGTCTCTTTCATTTCTGCTTTATATTTCTTGATTATTAATTAGTATTGAATTAAATCACATATCTTTAAATCACAGATTAAATTTAATTGTTACTCGTATTTCCGAGGTAAACACTAGTTATGGCTAATGCTTTGCACTTTATGATCAAAATAACATGTAAACAATGTCGGCCTTTATATAGCAGAAAGAGATGTTCTTATTCATGTGTAATTGGTATCGCTTTGCAGCTTCATAAATAAGTCGGACACTAATTGATTGGTTATATCTTGTTATAAATTGTAATTAAGTCCGTGTAAAGTATAAGCAGAATAATCATTAATGTGATATTGTCTAATTAAATCATAATTTGAATTCATTTAAAGTATAACAAAGAATCATTAAGATATTTATTATAAAATATACTTTTTATATATGTTTTAAAATTATTTTCTTTTATTCTCAATTATGTAAATAATTTTTGAGTTTGATTGTTATTACGAAATTGATTATACAAACAAACTATTCTAATTTAAATTTTATTATTATATTAATATTATATGCTAGAAAATCTAGGTATGATTATAATATAGATAAAAGAAAAAAGTTTAGAAAGAAGTAAAAAGAAACAGGTTAATAATTTAAAGCTTGATACCAGGTATTTAAAATGTCTAATTTAACAATAAAGTGAGGTGAAAAGTTATATAGTTCAAAGTTGTGGGCAGGTATTTGATTTTCAAAGCAAAATTGGAAGGTAAATGGCCGGAAATGTTGAGATTATAAGTAGCATTTACCAATTACGATTCATAGTGACATTTGATAATTGCGATTGACAAGCCGCATACGTCATACGTTTTACAAGTCGCATTTGCCGAATGCCGCCTAAAATTGCATTGGTCGAATGCGTTGTAAATCACATTTGTCAAATACTCTTTATAAGGTGCATTTGTCGATTGCGCTTTATAAGTAGCATTGTCTGTTGTGATTCATAACTCCATTGATAATTGCGACTTGTAAAAGAAATAAATCGTATTTTCAATTGTGATCCATAAGTCACATTAGTTGCGAATGCAGTCTCAACCAAAGAGATCAACCTACGCCTTTGGATTGAGGCCACTGACGGCTGCATCACAGAACGAACTAATCTGCGACCAGCGACTGACAACGTACCAGAGCACTCATACCTGCAGATTCCTTGATTCTCTTTTTATGACTACTCTAGAAAAGAAAGTCTCACTACTCAATGGCTTTCGATCTTCTTTCCTTATATTAAAAATTGCAACTTGTAAATACATTTAAATATATACCTCCCACAACTTTGAAATATATCTTTTCTCTTCACTTTGTATCTCATTTGAACACTTTAAATACATATTTTACGCTCGAAATGATCAACCTGTCTCTTTTTACTTCTTTTTAATATTTTGATACTTTCTCTTTTTTTATCTATATTATAATCTTACCAATAGACTAGACAAAATCTTATTTATAATTTTTAAATAAAGTTTTAAAGCACATATAATATTGTAATAATAAGAAAATTAATTAGAATATAGTTTTGTTTGTATCATTAGTTTTGATAATAGCAATCAAAGTCTAAAATTTTAGATAATTGAGAATGAAAGAGAATAAAACTTTTTAAACTCTAATTGAGAAAGAAAGAAAATGATTCTCTGTAATAATTTAAATGAATTTCAATTATAATTTAATTATATAATATTACATGTATGAAAATCGAAACTCATACTATCTAATAAGGGAGAATAAGAACATAGGAGGTTAACATGCAAGCTTGCCGATCACGGATATTTTTGGTATTTCGGTAGTCTTGCTTTAAGACTGTTGTACTTCATGCTGCTCCTTCCTTAACATTCAGCTCAAAGAAGAATTCGATGAGGTCTACGTTAATCAATGGAGCCATACTCTTGAAAATTGGGTTTTAAAATATAACCAATTTTACATTGATGACTTAGTGAGGCTGAGGGTCTGAGTGTGAGTGATATTATGGGATCGGGTTGCACGCCACATCATATTATTGATTTATACCTGGATCTGGATTATTATAAAACTTGGGCTTAAGGAACCCCTCCGGAGTCTGCACACATCCCCAGTCAGCGCAGTTGATTTATATTGAGGGGTGGATCTTCCCTAGGCATGGATCTTTCCTGAGTAATTTATATTTGGAGAAGGATCTTCTGAGACTGGATTGGCCTTACACAGTATTGAGTGACTGGACGTCAGTTGGTGTGTGTGTATCAGTGTATGTGTGTGTGTGTGTGTGTGTGTGTGTGTGTGTGTATATATATATATATATATATATATATATATATAGAGAGAGAGAGAGAGATTTCCTGGGCTGGATTGACCTTATACAATACTGAGTGACTGAGTGTATCGAGTGATTGAGCATGATGAGTGAAAAGTGTGAGACAGTGAGATGGCGTACTCTAAGAGTGTGAGTACATAAGTTCATCATTGAGATACATTGCATTTGACATGCACACTTGAGATACATGCATAAAGATTTACTTTCCTCATGTTATTTCAAACTCAAACATCTTATTTATTGTTGAAAGGTTTTTGGAAAAAATTCATGATTTTCAAACTTACTCATATATTTTTGGGATTTTTGGTGAAAGATTTGGAATCTACTGTATACATGAAAAGCATCCTATTTTTCCGTAACTTTGAACGAGCTGAGCTATTTCCTGTAACATCTTTACTTTAATGTTATGAACTGTTGTTGGTTACTAGAGTTGGACTCTGACCCTTGGCCCAACTCGTCACTGCTTTCGACCTAATGTTAGGTTTGTTACTTATTGAGTACATATGGTCGGTTATACTCATGCTATACTTTTGCACATTGCATGCAGATGTTGGATGTTGGTGTTGCTATGTTCGACGGAAGCTGGATTTGAAGATGTACCTGCATTCTGGTTATAGCTGTCTCTTGTTCATGGTAGCTCTAGACTTAATGAAAGATCTGTTTATGTATATTTCAAACAGATGATGTACTTTATGAAAGATGTACTTTGTTTGTAAATTCTAAATCATAGACGCTCATGATTTGTACTACCAGTCCTTGAGAAATTCTTGTATAAAAGCAGTTGTATTATCATTTCTTCTCTTAATCAATCTTATCAAATTAGATAGTTGTTAGTTGGTTTACCTAGCGGGTTGGGTTAGCTGCTATTACAACTAGTTAAATTTGGGATCATGACAATTATATTAAGAGAATTTGTGTGCCTATGTTACTTGATAAGTTTTTTTACAACCGTGAAGTAAATATGAGATTTTACTCCTTAAATAAATTAACAAATGAGTCATGTGTACGTCATGTGCATTCTTTCTCCTCCGAAAGCATCCATGGGTTAAGGCATGCATAAATTTTTTCAGTAATGATAACATGTGCATAATGCTAACATAAACATTAGGTTAATATATTCGATCAAATAAATAAGATAAAAATTCAATTTTTTACTATCTAATTCAATTAACACTCCAATTTGCGCCATTTCCATCTCTCTGTGTCATCAAACAGTTTAATACATGCTTGAAAGATAACATATAAGACGTAAATGTGTAGATCTAATAAACATTAGCCTATAGAGAACTTAGAACCACGCTATAAAGATTAGAGATCTCGTTCAAACTCTGACACGACATTAAAGAATAAACAAGATAGATGACAGTTTCTCATAGTTGCTTTGCTGTTGTCACTCTAAGCACGCCTGGCCTGGAATATTAGAGCAGGATCCCATCTTAATAAAGCTTTATAAGTCATCCATTTTAGGAGCAATAGTAGCAAACTTGCAATGACAAATAAAATGATACTCCTAAAAAGATAGGATAGATTCTGCATGAAAATTCATACCCTTTTACTCCAAAAGCAATATGGGAGAATAATAGGGAACACAAAGAAATTAAAACAGAAGGAGAAGAGGAAATCAATGTAGAGAGAAGAGACAATATCTGATTGTACAAATCATATCTAGTTTACAGTTTGTCACGACCTAAATCTACCATGTCGTAATGGCGCCTAACATGGAACTAGGTAAGCCGATTCTTTTACCAAAACAACCCGATATTTCAAAATAAGGATTTCTTCAAGCTGTTTGATTAACAAAACTTCATACGATAAATCTGAATAACAAAGTGCGGAAAGAAAAGCCCGACATCGGGGTGTAACTAGTCATGAGCATCTACTAAAAACTGTCCGATAAAACTAAGACTAATACAGTCTGGAAAATAACTAATAGCATCTAAATGGAGATATGAGGGAGAAGAGCAAGGTTGTGATCGCCATGCAGCTACCTTGCCAACTCCAACAAATCTGCGACGGATGAAAATCAACGCTCGCTAGCACATCCAACAACCCCTGGATCTGCACACATAGTGCAGGGAGTAATGTGAGTACGCCAACTTAGTAAGTAATAAAAGTAAATAAAGAATGAGCAATAGCCACATCATGAAATTTCAGTAAGTATAACATGCTTTCAAATCAGTATGTGAGTCAAATCATCTCGTTTGAAAATCCAGTTTCAATAAAACCATTTAAAACATCTTTCAACAGTTTTCCAATAAAGTGATGAAACATTACTCCTGAACAGCTCCTCGGGAAAACATGAATCATAAACAGCCCCTCGGGCAAACCTCACAATCGCTCATAAAGAGTCCCTCGGGCAAAATATCATATCACTCACTTAGGGTACCCGCGCTCACTGGGGGTGTGCAGACTCCGGAGGGGCTCCTACAGCCCAAGCGCTATAATAAGTCATCTTGTGGCATGATTCAACCAGGCCCTCGGCCACACATAATCACAATTCAGTGACAACATGTTGCGGCGTGCAATCCGATCCCATAATCCTTACAAAAATAGGTCCTCGGCCTCACTCAGTCATAACCTCTCAAGCCACTCGGGCTATCAGTAAAACAGGGTGCTCAACCAAAAATAAAATTTTATGTATCAAAACGGGATAATAAAGACTGAGTTATGAAATCAGTAAACACAACATGACTGAGTATGGATCTTAAATCAAAATAGTGAAAAGATAATCAGAAAAAGGCCCCTAAGGGTCAAAACAGCATTGTACAAGGCCCAAATATGACATTCAGTCTAATTTATAAAAATTCTTTCTAAATCACATAAGTATCATATAGTTTCAATCAAATACACAACTAAATAGTTGCTACGAGCCAAAAAAAGTCACAATCCCTAACGGTTCATGCCCACACGCCGTCACCTAGCTTGTGTGTCACCTCAAAACAGTAAAACAATGCTAAATCCGAGGTTTCATACCCTCGGGACTAGATTTACAATCATTACTTACCTCAAACCTGTTAAATCCCTACTCTGCGATGCCCTTGCCTCTGGAATCAGACTCTAAATGTCCTGAATCTAACCAAAAATAATACAATGCAATCAATATAGGCCAAGGAACCAATTCCATACGAAAAACTAACAATTTAGGCTGAAATTCCGAAATTCACCCAAACCCGTTCCCCGGGCCCACGTCTCGGGATCCAAAAAAAATTACAAAACTAAAGCTCCTCTCACTCACGAGTCTATACATACCAAATTCATCAAAATCCGACAACAAATGGTCCCTCAAATCATCAAATCAAACTCTCCAGTTTTCAAGCCCTAACCCCTCAATTTCATCCAAATTTCTACTAATTTCATGGTTAAACAATTGAAAATTACCATAATCACGAATATTAAGCTCAAGTAACTTACCTCAATGTTAACCCCCTTGATTCCCTCTTCAAAACCCTCCAAAAAGCTCCAAGTCCGAACATGAATGGTGGAAAATAACCTAAATTTCGCGAAGGGTTCAATTTATACCTTCTGCCCAGGAATTTTCATATTTGCGGTCTAATAATCGCATCTGCAATGCCAAACCTACAGAAAATCCATTGCAGGTGCGGTTCTCAGTTAAATCTCAGAACCCGCTTCTGCGGTCAAATTCCCGCATCTGCGGTCTCGCAGGTACGGCCCAGTACTATTCGCATCTGTAGCTCCCGCCCTTCTTGCTATGGCCGCTTCTGTGGCTGCTCTTCCGCTTCTGCGAGCCCGCACCTGCAGTCCCCATTCCGTAGGTGCGGGTTATGATAGCTAAATGAAATCTCCAGCATCCCTCAAATTCCATCCTTGATCCATCAACCACCCGAAATCAACCCGAGGCCCTCGAGACCTTTACAAACATATCAACAAGTCACATATCAATATTCAAACTTAGTCGAACCTCCGGAACACTGAAAATAACATCAAAATACCAAATCACCCTCGGATTTCAGCCTAAGAACTCCTAAACTTCTGAATTCCGCAAATGATATCGAAACCTACCAAATCACCTCCGAATGACTTGAAATTTTGCACACACATCAAAAATGATACTACGGACCTACTCCAACTTCCGAAATTCTATTCCGACCCCGATATTAAAATTTTGACTACCGACCGAGAAATGCCAAATTTCCAATTTTTCCAATTCAAGTCTAAATCTACCATGGACCTCCAAATCACATTCCGGATGTGTTCCCAAGTCAAAAATAACTTAAAGAAGCTAACCAAATCATCAGAAATCACATCCAATATTATTTACACATAAGTCAACATTCGATTGACTGTTCCAACTTAAACATTTAAATAGGAGACTAATTGTTTCATTCCCCCACCAAAACCACTCTGAACCCAAACCAACCAACGCGATATGATAAAATACAGCTAAGGAATACATAAGGAAATAAAAATAGGGAAAACGAAGCTATAACTCATGAAACGACCGGCCGGATCGTTACACAGTTGATATTGTATTCAAATATTCAATCATGTGTAGAAACAAAAAAGTAAAAAAAGGAAAAACAATCTGTAACAGTTTGGTCTAAACTCTTGACACTCTGAAGTGAAGTGAATAATGCTTGTAGAGTACATTCTTTTACATCTTTGAAAAAAAATTGTGATATGAGTTGAGGAGGAATCCTTTGATTACATCAGTGCAAATTGTCCAACTGCAAATCATACTTAGACTAATGTAGATGTTCCTGATCCTACCCATAATCAAAAGTAAAGGAAACTTTCTTTGCTCTGATTCTGAAATTTATAGAGCCACTTCTATCATTCTTCAGTAAGGTTTTAGCTTGCACTTGCAAAGAGAGAGAGATCTTCAGTGAAGAATATCTCTTATCTTTCAACTACGCCTATATTAGCAAGGTAATCAACTAAAAATTTGATTCTCCATAGCAATATGTTACTTGAAACCTCACTAAAGGCATCAGTTGGTTAATATGCAAAATTAAACTCCTGATCTGCCACACAGGTAGAGTGTTGCTGCAATCCTAGAAAAGAACATATACCCAAAATCACAGGAATACATAAGAACAATAAAATAAATTATACTTTTACAATAAAAAATAACTTACAGCTGCACGACTTCAACATTGCCATCTTTTGGAAACACCTCTTTCAAAACCAATGTTGTTAGAGATCATCCTCAACTCCTTCGCCATCTTTTTTTCTCTCTCGGGCAAAAATTTATTGGTTGAGAAGCACATTTCCAGTGTCAGAGAAGCAAATAGCATGAATATCCAAGCCTTGAGAGCACAAAGAAGCAGTAAAACGAATGAATTCATGATTAAGGACATGAGCAAAGATATGCTCGTCACCCAGCATGCGCCTAACGCTCTAATCTCTTCGGCATATGATTCTTTAGTCCACTCAGAATGCCCCGAGAACATTGAATATCAGCCAATGAGGGGAATGACAAATGTCATGCCAACATAGACACTCGTTTGGCTCAGTTGAAAGATATGGTCTCCTACCAAAGGAAGAGACCTAGTGAGGAAACCTAGAAACATTCGAGAAAAGTGATATAAAATTACATATGCTATATTTCAGTTAATTAAAATTGATCTATATAAATAAAACCTAAATAAGAAAGAAATGAAAAAGTACATGAGCTAAAATCAAGCCTAAACATGCCAAGACTAGAGTACTCTATCGGCCGAAGAAGTTATAACTCGAATAACTGGTCCAGCAACTCCAGCTCGAACAACTCCAGCAATGAGCGGAGCGACGAAGGAGGAGCAGCTGCCCGTAGACCAACTAAAAAGGAATATTTATTATTTGATCCATATCTCGACATAAGAAGTCCAACAGGAGCAATACTTGAAATGGCAATCCAGAAAAAAACACCAATACTAAGATCGGCTAGAACAAGGTGATCACTAGAAGGAATTACTGAATAACTTAGAAAGATGGATATTACTGCTATGGATGGTCCGATACTGAATAAACGAGAATCTCCTGTAGATGGAATAATGTTCTCTTTAAAAAGTAGTTTTGTCCCAGATGTTTGCCTGACTTTAGCGACTTCATTCCGTCATTCATTCTTTACTTGTTCGCTATGGCTTGAGAGTTAATCGCACAAAAGAGTAAGTAAGAAATTGAAAAGAGGATCATTAGACCTCGCTCTTGGGCCCAGAGGAAGATCGAAGAAAGCCTTAGATCTTTGCTTGTTTCATAGTGTAGTCCAAAGCAAAGGTACTACTGCTATTGACACCTGCCCAATTAACCAAAAGTATAATCGATCGAGACCGAAGCTTCTCCAATTGTGGAATTCCATTTAAATAGAAATCTTTTTGGCCAATTAAAGGTCAGTCGGTCTAGCTGACTGTAGATGTAATGGTCCAAATAATAGTATTTAGTCGAAGACCACACTTGCTGAAAAATTTGAGCCACTATGTTAAGCAGTAAAAGGGGTGAGTGTGAGCATTTCTTCCTTTTCCTCTTGCCTTCATTTTCCATCATGCCTGCCAACATCTGTAGCTCTGTTTCTACTCCACATTTCCTCAACATCTTAAGGTATGATTTTGCCTCCTCCATATGCCCTTTCTTAATGAAATTTTCGGGGGCTCACTGAGAAAAAAGATAGTACAAGAAGTGGCTAAGCAAAAAATCCATAACTGGAAAAGGACCATCTCCAATCATAACGGAAGTTGTAAGATTCTGCCATATTTACTGCTTTCGTGCTAGTACTTCCTCATAGCACCATGGAGTTATAAGCAAGGGAAATCCATTTTGGTGCCTTTCCAACATTGATGTCACTCAATATAAGTGTAATCACCAGCAATATTGTATCTTGTTTAAGTGTGTCATGCAAGATGAAGCACAAAAGATTTAAAACTATATATTATGATATTTCCTATTTAATAACATAGAAAATGCTAATAATGGTTAGTTGGATAATTATAACCTTGAACACTCATTTCCAGCAACTAATTTGGCACAAGCCAAAGGAGAAAATATTAAACCTACATTAATACATCCTCCACGATTAGGGCATGGATATATTTAAAGTAAATAAATCTTATTACAGATATTATAATAAAATAATTTATGTGCATACTAGAGAGATTAATGTTACTTGATGAGTTTTTTTCACAACAATACAGTAAATATGAGATTTTAGTACTTAAAAAAGTTAACAAATGAGTCATGTGCATGTTATGTGCATCTTTTTCCATGTAAAAACACTACTAGGGTAAAATTTTATTTTTGCGTAAATTATTTTAGCAATAACGATATGTGCATAATTCTAGTATAAAATTTAGTTTATTAGATTTTATTTAAATAGAAAAGAAAATCAAAGTCACTTGATAGTCATTTCTATCATTCTTCATTAAGGCTATGGCTTGCACTTGCAAAGAGAGAGCCTCAATGAAGAATATCTTTACCTTTCAACTATTCTTATATTAGAAAAGTAATCAACTAAAAATTTGATTCCCCATATCAATGTGTTACTTGAAACCACCCTAAAGCCATAAGTTGGTTATTATGAAGAATTAAGCTCCTGATCTGCCACATAGGTAGAGTGCTGTTGCCATCCTAGAAAAGAACATATACCCAAAATCACAGGAATACATAAGAACAATAAATGTAAAATATAGTTTTACAGCAAAAAATAACTTACAGCTACACGACTTCAAAATTGGTATTTTTTGGAAGAAAACTCTTCCAAAACCAATGTTGTTTGAAGAGATCTTCCTCAACTCCTTCGCCATCTTTATTTCTCTCTCGGGCAAAAATTTATTAATTAAGAAGCACATTCCCAGTGTCATAGCAACAAATATCATAAATATCCAAGCCTCGAGAGCACAAATGAGCCGCAAAATTGATGGATTCATGATTAGGGACATGAGCAAAGATATGGTTGTCACCCAGCATATTTCTAACGCTCTAATCTCTTCGGTGTACGATTCTTTAGTCCACTAAGAAGGCCCCAAGAATATATAATAGAAACCCATGTTGGGGATGTCAAATGCCATGCCAACACCTACAAAAAGAAAGAGACCCATCAAGGAAATCTGGAAATATCCGAGAAAAGTGATATAGAGTTACATATGCTATAGTTCAGTTAATAAAAATTGATCTATCTAAAGAAAACCTAAATAAGAAAGAAATGAAGAAGTAACTGTGCTAAAATCATGCCTAAATAAGTCGAGATTAGAATCCTCCAATGGCCAAAAAAGTTATAACTCAGATAAGTGAGTCTAGCAACTCCAGCTCGAACAACTCTAGCAAAGAGCGGAGCGACAATGGAGGCCTTACAGGTGTATCTAGCTTACTGCAGATGTAATGGTCCAAAGCAGAGTATTGAATATAAGACCAACACTTACAGAAAAATTTGAACCACTATGTTAAATAGTAAAAGGTGCGAGTTTGACAATTTCTTCCTTTTCCTCTTGCCTTCATTTGCCATCATGCCTGCCAACATTTGCAGCTCTGCTTCTGCTCCACATTTCCTCAACATATTAAGGGACGCTTTATCCTCCTCCATATGGCCTTTATTAATGAGAAACCTTGGGGTCTGAACTAAGAAAAAAATACAGTACAAGAAGTGGCAAAGCCAAATACTCACGATTGGCAAAGGACTATCTCCAACCATAACGGAAGTTGTGAGATTCTGTCATATTCACTGCTTTCGTGCTAGTACTTCCCCATAGTACGATGGAGTTATAAGAAAGGAAAATCCTCTTTGATGCCTTTCCAACATTGATGTCATTCAATATAATGGGAATCACCTGCAAGATTGTAACTTGTTTAGGTGTGACATGCAATATGAAGCACAAAAGACTTAAAACTATGTATTATGATATTTCCAATTTCACAACATAGAAAATGCTAATAATAGTTAGTTGGATAATACTAACCTTGAACACTCATATTTCCAGCAACTAATTTGGAACAAGACAAAGGAGATTAAATCTACATTAACTCATCCTCCACGATCAGGACATAGATATATTTAAAGTAAATAAATCTTATTGTAAATATTATAGTAAAAGAATTTATGTGCATACTAGAGAGATTAATGTTACTTGACAACTTTTTTTCACAACAATAAATTAAATATGGGATTTTAGTCCTCAAAGAAGTTAACAAATGAGTCATGTGCATGTTATGTGCATCTTTTTCCATGTGAATGCACTACTACGATGAGGTATTATTTTTGCTTAAATTATTTTAGTAATAATAATATGTGCATAATGCCAGTATAAAATTTAGTTTAGTAGATTCCAATTAAATAGGAAAGAAAATCAAAGTCACTTGATAGTCGTTTCTATC
This sequence comes from Nicotiana glauca, assembly GCA_026770625.1. Taxonomy (NCBI): domain Eukaryota; kingdom Viridiplantae; phylum Streptophyta; class Magnoliopsida; order Solanales; family Solanaceae; genus Nicotiana; species Nicotiana glauca. The sequence goes on from MU692334.1 coordinate 52,485, forward strand.
ATTCTTAAGTAGGGCTTTGGATTGCACTTGCAAAGAGAGAGAGCCTCAATGAAGAATATCTCATGTCTTTAAACTACGCCTTACACTATCAAGGTAATTAACAAAAAATTTGATTCCCCATAGCAATGTATTACTTGAAACCTCCTTAAAGCCATCAGTTGGTTAATATGCAGAATTAAGCTCCTGATTTGCCACATAGGTAGAGTGTTGATCCCATCCTAGAACATACCCTCAAAATCTCATGAATAAATAAGAACAATAAATGTAAATTATAGTTCTACAGTAAAAAAAAATAACTTACAGCTGCACGACTTCAACATTGCAATCTTTTGGAAGAAACCTCTTCCAAAACGAATGTTGTTTGAAGAGATCTTCCTTAACTCCTTCACCATCTCTTTTTCTCTCTCAGGAAAAAATTTATTAATTGAGAAGAACATTCCCAGTGTCAGAGCAGCAAATAGCACGAATATCCAAGCCTTGAGAGCACAAAGGAGCAGCAAAACGGAGGGATTCATGATTAGGGACGTAAGAAAAGATATGTTTGTCATCCAACATGCACCTAACGCTTTAATCTCTTTAGCGTATGATTCTTCAGTCCAATCAGAATGCCCCAAGAACAACGGATAGAAGACTATGAGAGGGATGGCAAATGCCATGCCAACATCAGTACACTTTTGGTTCACTTGAAACATATGGTCTCCTACCAAAAGGAAGAGACCCAGCAAGGAAACCTGGAAAAATCCAAAAAAAGTGATATCAAGTTACATATGCTATATTTTAGTTAATAAAAATTGATCTATCTCAAGAAAACCTAAATAAGAAAGAAATGTAGAAGTACCTATGCTAAAATCATGCCTAAACATGACGAGACTAGAGTCCTCCGTCGGTCGAAGAAGTTGTAACTCGGATAAGTAAGTCCAGCAACTCCAGCTCGAGCAACTCCGACAAAGAACAAAGAGACGAAGGAGGCCTTATAGGTGTCTCTAGCTGACTGTAGATGTAATGGTCCAAAGAATAATATTGCGTCTAAGCCCAAAACTTGCCAAAATATTTGAGCCGCTATGGTAAGTAGTAAAAGGAGCGAGTCTGACAATATCTTTCTTTTCCTCTTGCCTTCATAATCCATCATGCCTGCCAACATTTGCAGCTCTACTTCTACTCCACATTTCCTCAACATCTTATGGGACACTTTTTCCTCCTCCATACGCTCTTTCTTAATGAGAAAACTACAGGGTCTCACTAAGAAAGATAGTCAGTACAAGAAGTGGCAAAGCAAAAAACCCACGACTGGCAAAGGACTATCTCCAACTATAACGAAAGTTGTGGGATTCTGTCATATTTATTGCTTTCGTGCTAGTACATCCCCATACCACCATGGAGTTATAAGCAAGGGAAATCCACTTTAGTGCCTTTCCAACATTGGTGACACTCAATATAAGTGTAATCACCAGCAAGATTGTAACTTGTTTAAGTGTGTCATGCAATATGAAGCGCAAAAGATTTAAAACTATATATTATGATATTTCCTATTTCACAACATAGAAAATGCTAATAATGGTTATTTGGTTAATACTAACCTTGAACACTCATATTTCCAACAACTAATTTGGCACAAGCCAAAGGAGAAAATATTAAACCTACATAAATTCATCCTCCACGATTAGGGCATGGATATATTTAAACTAAATAAATCTTATTACGAATATTATAATAAAAGAATTTGTGTGCATACTAGAGAGATTAATGTTACATGATGAGTTTTTTCACAACAATAAAGTAAATATGAAATTTTAGTACTTAAAAAAAATTAACAAATGAGTCATGTGCATATTATGTGCATCTTTTTCCATGTGAAAACACTACTAGGGTGAAATATTAATTTTGCATAAAATATTTTAGCAATAACGATATGTGCATAATTCCAGTATAAAATTTAGTTTATTAGATTTTATTTAAATAGGAAAGAAAATCAAAGTCACTTGATAGTCATTTCTATCATTCTTCAGTAAGGCTATGGCTTGCACTTGCAAAGAGAGAGCCTCAATGAAGAGTATCTTTGTCTTTCAACTATTCTCATATTAGAAAAGTAATCAACTAAAAACTTGATTCCCCACATCAATGTGTTACTTGAAACCTCCCTAAAGCCATAAGTTGGTTATTATGAAGAATTAAGCTCCTGATCTGCCACATAGGTAGAGTGTTGTTGCCATCCTAGAAAAGAACATATACCCAAAATCATAGGAATACATGAGAACAATAAATGTAAAATATAGTTTTACAGCAAAAAATAACTTACAGCTACACGGCTTCAACATTGGTATTTTTTGGAAGAAAACTCTTCCAAAACCAATGTTGTTTGAAGAGATCTTCCTCAACTCCTTCGCCATCTTTTTTTCTCTCTCGGGCAAAAATTTATTAATTAAGAAGCACATTCCCAGTGTCATAGCAACAAATATCATAAATATCCAAGCCTCGAGAGCACAAAGGAGCAGCAAAATGGATGGATTCATGATTAGGGACATGAGCAAAGATATGGTTGTCACCCAGCATATGTCTGACGCTCTAATCTCTTCGGTGTACGATTCTTCAATCCAGTATGAAGGCCCCAAGAATATATAATAGCAACCTATGTTGGGGATGTCAAATGCCATGCCAACACCTACAAAAAGGAAGAGACCCATCAAGGAAACCTGGAAATATCCGAGAAAAGTGATATCAAGTTACATATGCTATATTTCAGTTAATAAAAATTGATCTATCTAAAGAAAACCTAAATAAGAAAGAAATGAAGAAGTGCCTGTGCTAAAATCATGCCTAAATAAGCCGAGATTAGAATCCTCCATCGGCCAAAAAAGTTATAACTCGGATAAGTGAGTCCAGCAACTCCAGCTCGAACAACTCTAGCAATGAGCGGAGCGACAATGGAGGCCTTATAGGTGTATCTAGCTTACTGCAGATGTAATGGTCCAAAGCAGAGTATTGAGTATAAGACCAACACTTACAGGAAAATTTAAACCACTATGTTAAATAGTAAAAGGTGTAAGTGTGAACATTTCTTCCTTTTCCTCTTGCCTTCATTTTCCATCATGCCTGCCAACATTTGCAGCTCTGCTTCTGCTCCACATTTCCTCAACATATTAAGGGACGCTTTATCCTCCTCCATACGGCCTTTCTTAATGAGAAACCTCGGGGTCTCAACTAAGAAAAAAATACAGTACAAGAAGTGGCAAAGCCAAAAACTCACGATTGGCAATGAACTATATCCAACCATAACGGAAGTTGTGAGATTCTGTCATATTCACTGCTTTCGTGCTAGTACTTCCCCATAGTACGATTGTAATGACCCAACCGGTCATTTTGAGATCCGGCGTGTCATTCAGCAGTTTGAGGCCATGAGCAGCTTCATCTCAGGTATATTGACTTTGTGGGTATGGTCAGAATTAAAATTCACGAAGTTTGGAGTCAAATCTAAATGGAAATTCCTATTTTGAAAGCTTAAAATTGAAGAAATGAACTAGGATTGGAATTTTGAGTAAATGACCTCGGAATCGGAATCCGAAGGTTCCAGCAGGTTCGTATGATGATTTCAGACTTGGGCGTATGCTCGGATTGGGTTTTGGATAACCCGGGAGCGTTTTGGGTACTATTGTGGAAGATAGCATTTTAGAAGAAATTGCATCAGTTTGGCTTTAAATGCATTTCAGTGTTATTGATGTCCGTTTGGGATTCCGAGATTGGGAGTAGCTCCGTATAGTGATTCTGGATTTGGGAGCGTGATCGGCAGTGAATTCGGAGGTTCGTAGGTCATTTTGGAGCCGTTTGGCCAAAGATAGAAATTTGAAGGTTTTTGAGAAAATTCGACCGGAAGTGGAAATTTTACTATCGGGCTCGAAATGCAAATTTTATAGTTTGGATAGCTTCGTTAGGTGATTTGGGACTTAGGAGTGTGTCCAGAATATTTTTGTGATGATCGGTGTAGAATTAAGCTTGAATTGGAAAAGTTAGTATTTTGGCGAATTCCGGTTGATAGGTGAGATTTTGATCCGAGGGTCGGAATGGAATTCCGAAAGTTTCTGTAGCTTCGTTATGTCATTTTGGACTTGTGTGCAAAATTTGAAGTCAATCGGACTTGATTTTATAGGTTTCGGCATCGAAAATAGAAGTTGGAAACTTCAAAGTTCATTGATTCATGATTTTAGCATTGTTTGATGTGATTTGAGGCCTCGAACAAGTACATAATGTGTTTTGGGACTGGTTGGAATGATTGGTCGGGGTCCCGGGGGCTTCGGGTGTGTTTCGGGTTGTGATTACGCTCTTATTTGATATTTTAACGTCGTTTCTTTGGACATAAAGGGGTACCATATTAAGAAAATGAGCTCCAAATTCAAATTTGTTTGAACCATTAGATTCGTATCGAAATTACGGAGCCATAGGAAAAAGATTCATCGAATTTGAACATCGTATGAGGAAGTTATGCTCATTTTTGTGTCGGGAAAAAATTGCTGCTTCTGGTATGCTCGCAATTGCGAACAAAGTATGGGAATTGCGAACCCTGTAAGCTTCGCAAATGCGAAGAAAAAGGCTGGGAAATGTGAAAACACTGTAGCAAGCTGGGAAATGCGAAAACGCTGTAGCTTCGCAGTTGCGAAGAAATTTCTGAGAATTGCGACTTCTGCGTCTGGGCAGTGTCTTTTTAGTCCGAGTTTTTGGCTTATTTCCCTTATTTCCCACTTAGCCTTGGACGATTTTTGAGAGCATTTGAGGAGGGATTCCATAATCATCAAAGAGGTAAGTAATTTCTTCACATCATAAGTTAATTGCATAGATTATGAGAAGATTTAACATGTTAAATTAAGGAAAATCAAGGGTTTTAGATGAAAAACCTAGAACTTGGTGAAAACAAGTTTTAACCACGAATTGGAGCGTGGAACTAGGATTAAATTATATATTTGAGTTTCTAAGGTTATGGGTAACCTTTATCTTCGAGAAATTTTGGATTCCGGGCACGTGGGCCCGAGGGTATTTTGGTCATTTTATATAATTTCGCGTATTAGCTTAGAATTTAATTGCAGAATAAATTGCTTGAATTTTTATTTACAATATGAAATTGGTTTGAATATATTTGGGCGACTCGGAGTTGGATACTCGTGGCAAGGGCATCGCTCCCTAGTTGATTTCGCCCCGGTTCGAGGTAAGTGGCTTGCCTAACCTTGT
>MU692334.1:65324-96242 GCA_026770625.1 Nicotiana glauca
TATATCTGTCACGTCCGCAGACCAGGAGTCTCTATCTTATTCCAGCTGTAGTATATGATTTTCCTTTCTTTCGGTTGTGTAGAAATTCCAGAGTTAGAGCAGTGTATTACTTTCTATTAGCCTGTGGTTCCCGTGAGATTCCGGGTTTTGGGATTTCTGTTTCAGAATTTGTAGAGTCAAAGTGTATGTGCCAAGTGACAAGTTGTATACTTTCTGAAGTTATTTAACTTTTGGCTTAAATATTTCCGTATTGGTTGTTACTTCCGTACTGTCAGGCTTACCTAATCGTTGTGACTAGGTGCCGTCATGACGTGTTCACGATTATTGAATTAGGGTCGTGACAACGATGGAGTTATAAGAAAGGAAAATCCTCTTTGATGCCTTTCCAACATTGATGTCATTCAATATAATGGGAATCACCTGCAAGATTGTAACTTGTTTAGGTGTGACATGCAATATGAAGCACAAAAGACTTTAAACTATGTATTATGATATTTCCAATTTCACAACATAGAAAATGCTAATAATAGTTATTTGGATAATACTAACCTTGAACACTCATATTTCCAGCAACTAATTTGGAACAAGACAAAGGAGATTAAATCTACATTAACTCATCCTCCACGATCAGGACATAAATATATTTAAAGTAAATAAATCTTATTATGAATATTATAATAAAAGAATTTATGTGCATACTAGAGAGATTAGTGTTACTTGATAACTTTTTTTCATAACAATAAATTAAATATGGGATTTTAGTCCTCAAAGAAGTTAACAAATGAGTCATGTGCATGTTACGTGCATCTTTTTTCATGTGAAAGCACTACTACGATGAGGTATTATTTTTGCTTAAATTATTTTAGTAATAATAATATGTGCATAATGCCAGTATAAAATTTAGTTAAGTAGATTCCAATTAAATAGGAAAGAAAATCAAAGTCACTTGATAGTCGTTTCTATCATTCTTAAGTAGGGCTTTGGTTTGCACTTGCAAAGAGAGAGAGCCTCAATGAAGAATATCTCATGTCTTTAAACTACGGTTACACTATCAAGGTAATTAACTAAAATTTGATTCCCCATAGCAATGTGTTACTTGAAACCTCCTTAAATCCATCACTTGGTTAATATGCAGAATTAAGCTCCTGATTTGCCACATAGGTAGAGTGTTGATCCCATCCTAGATCATACCCTCAAAATCTCATGAATAAATAAGAACAATAAATGTAAATTATAGTTTTACAGTAAAAAAATAACTTACAGCTGCACGGCTTCAACATTGCAATCTTTTGGAAGAAACCTCTTCCAAAACGAATGTTGTTTGAAGAGATTTTCCTTAACTCCTTCACCATCTCTTTTTCTCTCTCAGCAAAAATTTATTAATTGAGAAGCACATTTCCAGTGTCAGAGTAGCAAATAGCATGAATATCCAAGCCTTGAGAGCACAAAGGAGCAGCAAAACGGAGGGATTCATGATTAGGGACGTAAGAAAAGATATATTTGTCACCCAACATGCACCTAACGCTTTAATCTATTTAGCGTATGATTCTTCAGTCCAATCAGAATTTCCCAAGAACAACGGATAGAAGACTATGAGAGGGATGGCAAATGCCATACCAACATCAGTACACTTTTGGATCAGTTGAAACATATGGTCTCCTACCAAAAGGAAGAGACCCAGCAAGGAAACCTGGAAAAATCCAAGAAAAGTGATATCAAGTTACATATGCTATATTTCAGTTAATAAAAATTGATCTATCTCAAGAAAACCTAAATAATAAAGAAATCTAGAAGTACCTACGCTAAAATTATACCTAAACATGACGAGACTAGAGTCCTTCGTCGGCCGAAGAAGTTGTAACTCGGATAAGTGAGTCCAGCAACTCCAGCTCGAGCAACTCCGACAATGAACAGAGAGACGAAGGAGGCCTTATAGGTGTCTCTAGCTGACTCTAGATGTAATGGTCCAAAGAATAACATTGAGTCTAAGACCAAAACTTGCCGAAAAATTTGAGCCGCTATGTTACGTAGTAAAAGGAGAGAGTGTGACAATTTCTTTCTTTTCCTCTTGCCTTCATTTTCCATCATGCCTGCCAACATTTGCAGCTCTACTTCTGCTCCACATTTCCTCAACATCTTATGGGACACTTTTTCCTCCTCCATAAACTCTTTCTTAATGAGAAAATCACGGGGTCTTACTAAGAAAGATAGACAGTACAAGAAGTGGCAAAGCAAAAAATCCACGATTGGAAAAGGACTATTTCCAACTATAACGGAAGTTGTGGGATTCTGTCATATTTACTGCTTTCGTGCTAGTACATCCCCATACCACCATGGAGTTATAAGCAAGGGAAATCCACCTTAGTGCCTTTCCAACATTGGTGTCACTCAATATAAGTGTAATCACCAGCAAGATTGTAACTTGTTTAAGTGTGTCATGCAATATGAAGCGCAAAAGATTTAAAACTATATATTACGATATTTCCTATTTCACAACATAGAAAATGCTAATAATGGTTAGTTGGATAATACTAACCTTGAACACTCAATTTTGGTGTCTTTCCAATATTGATGTCACTCAATATAATAGGAAGCACCAGCAAGATTGTAACTTGTTTAAGTGTTATATGCAATATGAATTTAAAACTATATATTATGATATTTCCTATTTCATAACATAGAAAATGCTAATAACGGTTAGTTGGATTATACTATCCTTAAACATTCATATTTCCAACAACTAATTTGGCACAAGCCAAAGGAGAAAAGATTAAACCTACATTAACTCATCCTCCACGACCAAGGTATGAATATATTTAAACTAAATAAATCTAATTATGAATATTGTAATAAAAGAACTTGTGTGCATACTCGAGAGATTAATGTTACTTGATGATTCTTTTTCACAATAATAAAGTAAATATGAGATTTTACTCCTTAAAGAAGTTAACAAATGAGTCATGTGCATGTTATGTGCATCTTTTTCCATATGAAAGCACTACTAGAGTGAGGCATTAATTTTGTGTAAATTATTTTAGTAATAATAATATGTGCATAATGGAAGTATAAAATTTGGTTTTGTATATTCCAATTAAATAGGAAAGAAAATCAATGTTATTTGATAGCCATTTCTATGATTCTTCAGTAAGGCTTTTGCTTGCACTTGCAAAGAGAGAGAGCCTCCGTGAAGAATATCTCATGTCTTTCAACTACGCCTACATTAGCAAGGTAATCAACTAAAAATTTGATTCCCCATAGAAATGTCAGTGCAGCCAGTATTATGAATATACAAGCCTTGAGAGCACAAAGGAGCAGCAAAACGGATGGATTCATGATTAGGGACATGAGCAAAGATATGTTTGTCACCCAGCATGCGCCTAACGCTCTAATCTCCAGCAAGAACATTCAATAGTAGTCTATGAGGGGGATGGAAAATTCCATGCCAACGTAGGCACGCTTTTGGCTTAGTTGAAAGATATGGTCTCCTACAAAAAGGAAGAGACCCAGCAAGGAAACCTGAAAAATCCGAGAAAAGTGATATCAAGTTACATAGGCTATATTTCAGTTAATAAAACTTGACCTATCTAAAGAGAACCTAAAAAATAAAGAAATGAAGAAGTACTTTTGCTAAATTCATGCCTAAACATGCCGAGACTAGAGTCCTCTGTCGGCCGAAGAAGCTGTAACTCGGATAAGTGAATCCATCAACTCCAACTCGAACAACTCCCGAAATGAGCGGAGCGACGAAAGAGGCCTTGCAGGTGTATTTAGCTGACTGCAGATGTAATGCTCCAAAGAATAGTATTAAGTCTAAGCCAGAAACTTGATGAAAAATTTGAGCCACTATATTAAGCATTAAAAGGGGAGAGTGGACAATTTCTTCCTTTTCCTTTTGTATTCATTTTCCATCATGTCTGCCAACATCTGCAGCTCTGCTTATGCTACACATTTCCTTAACATTTTAAAGGACGATTTTGCCTCCTTCATACGCCCTTTCTTAATGATAAACCCCGGGGTATCTCCAATAAAGAAAGACAGTAACAGAAGTGGCAACGCAAAAAACCCACGACTGACAAAGGACCATCACCAACAATAACGGAAGTTGTGAAATTCTGCCATATTTACTGCTTTCGTTCTAGTACTTCCCCATAGCACCATGGAGTTATAAGGAAGGGAAAGTCACTTTGGTGCCTTTTCAACATTATTGTCACTCAATATAATGGGAATCACCAGCAAGATTGTAACTTGTTTGAGTGTGACATGCAATATGATGCACAAAAGATTTAAAACTATATATTATGATATTTCCTATTTCACAGCATAAAAAATGTTGATAATGGTTAGTTGGATAATACTAACCTTGAACACTCATATTTCTAGCAACTAATTGGCACAAGCTAAAGGAGAAAAGATTAAACCTACATTAACCTATCCTCCACGACCTGGACATGGATATATTTAAAGTAAATAAATCTCATTACGAATATTATAATAAAAGAATTTATGCGCATACTAGGGATATTAATGTTACTTGATGAGGTTTATTCACAACAATAAAGTAAATATGAGATTTTATTCCTTAAAAAAGTTAACAAATGACTCATGTGCACGTTATGTGCATCTTTTTCCATGTGAAAGCACTACTAGAGTAAGGCATTAATTTTGTACAAATTATTTTAGTAATAATAATATGTGCATAATAAAATCAAGTTTAGTAGATTCCAATTAAATAGGAAAGAAAATCAAAGTCACTTGATAGCCATTTCTATCATTCTTCTCTAAAGATTTGGCTTGCACTTGCAAAGAGAGAGAGTTTCAATGAAGAATATCTTCTGTCTTTCAATTACGCCTACATTAGCAAGGTAATCAACTAAAAATTTGATTCCCCGTGGCAATGTGTTACTTGTAACCTCCCTAAAGCGATTAGTTGATTAGTATACCGAATTAAGCTCCTGATGTGCCACACAGGTCAAGTGTTGCTGCTATCCTAGAAAAGAACATATACCCAAAATCTCAGGAATATATAAGAACAATACATGTATATTATAGTTTTACAGTAAAAAAAAAATAACTTACAGTTATACGGCTTGAACATTGCCATCTTTTGGAAGAAAACTCTTCAAAAACTAATGTTGTTTGAAGAGATCTTCCTCAACTCCTTCGCCATCTTTTTTTCTCTCTCAGGCAAAAATTAATAAATTGAGTAGCACATTCCCAGAATCATAGCAGAAAATAGAATGAATATCCAAGCCTTGAGAGCACAAAGGAGCAGCAAAACAGATAGATTCCTAATTAGGGAAATGAGCAAAGATATGCTCGTCACCCAGCACACGTCTAACTCTCTAATCTCTTTGGCGTACGATTCTTCAGTCCAGTAAGAAGGCTCCAAGAAAATTGAATAGTAGTCTATGAGAGGGATGGCAAATTCTATGCCAACATAGGCACTCTTTTGGCTTAGTTGAACGATATGGTCTCCTACCTAAAGGAAGAGACTCAGCAAGGAAACTTGGAAAAATCTAAGAAAAGTGATATCAAGTTACATATGCTATATTTCGGTTAACATAAATTGATTAATATAAAGAAAACCTAAATAATAAAGATAAAAAGGTACCTGTGCTAAAATCATACCTAAACATTCCGAGACTAGAGATCTCCGTCGGGCGAAAAAGTTGTAACTCGAATAAGTGAATCCAGCAACTCCAACTCGAACAATTCCGGCAATGAGCGGAGCAACAAAGGAGGCATTATAGGGGTATCTAGTTGACTGCAGATATAATGATCCACAGAATAGAATTGATTCTAAGCCCAACATTTGCTAGAAAATTTGAGCCACTACGTTAAGTAGTAAAAGGGGCGAGTATAATAATTTCTTCCTTTTCCTCTTGCCTTCATTTTCCATCATGCCTGCCAACATCTGCAGATCAGCTTCTGCTCTAAATTCCCTCAACATCTTAAAGACGCTTTTACCTCCTCCATACGCCCTTTCTTAATGATAAACCTCGGGGTATCACTAAGAAAGAAAGACAGTACAGGAAGTGGCAACGCAGAAAACCCATGACTCGCAAAGGACCATCACCAACCAAAACGGAAGTTGGGAGATTCTGCCATATTTACTGCTTTCGTAATAGTACTTTCCCATAGGACCATGGAGTTATAAACAAGGTAAATTTACTTTGGTGCCTTTCCAACATTGTTGTCACTCAATATAGTGGGAATCACCAGCAAGATTGTAACTTATTTAAGCGTGACATGCAATATGAAGCACAAAAAATTTAAAACTATATATTATGATATTTCCTATTTCACAATATAGAAAATGCTAATAATGGTTAGTTGGCAAATACTAACCTTGAACACTCATATTTCCAGCAACTAATTTAGCACAAGTAAAAGGAGAAAATATTAAACCTACATTAACTCATTTTCCATGATCAGGGAATGGATATATTTAAAATAAATAAATCTTATTACAAATATTATAATAAAAATATTTCTGTGCATACTAGAGAGATTAATGCTATTTGATGAGTTGTTTTCACAACAATAAAGTAAATATGAGATTTTACTCCTTAAAGAAGTTAACAAATGAGTCATGTACATGTTATGTGCATCATTTTCTATGTGAAAGCACTACTAGGGTAAGGTATTATTTTTGCTTAAATTATTATAGTAATAATAATATGTTAATAATGCCAGTCTAAAATTTTGTTTAGTAGATTCCAACTAAATAGGAAAAAAAATAAAAGTTATTTGATAGCCATTTCTATCGCTCTTCAGTAAGGCTTTGGCTTACGCTTGCAAAGAGAGATAGCCTCAGTGACAAATATTTCCTATATTTCAACTACGCCTACATTAGCAAGGTAATCAACTAAAAATTTGGTTCCCCATAGAAATATTTTACTTGAAACCTCCATAAAACCATCAGTTGGTTAATATGCAGAATTAAGCTCCCGATCTGCCACATAGGTAGAATGTTGCTGCCATTCTAGAAAGAACATATACCCAAAATCTTAGGAATACATAAGAACAACATATGTAAATTATAGTTTTAGTTAAAATATAACTTACTGCTACACGGCTTCAATATTGCCATCTTTTGGAAGAAACCTCTTCGAAAATCAATGTTGTTTGAAGAGATCTTCCTCAACTCCTTCGCCATCTTTTTTTTCTCTCTCGGGCAAAATTTTATAAATTTGAGAAGCACATTCCTGGTGTTAGAGCAGCAAATAACACGAATATCCACAAGCCTTGAGAGCATAAAGGAGCAGCAAAATGAATGGATTCATGATTAGGTACATGAGAAAAGATGTGCTCATCATCTAGCATGCGCGTAACGCTTTAATCTCTTCGCTGTATGATTCTTCAGTCCACTCAGAAGGCTCCAAGAACATTGAATAAAAGCCTATGAGGGGGAAGGTAAATGCCATTCCAACATGGACACTCTATTGGCTTAGTTGAAAGATATGGTATCCTACCTCAAGGAAGAGACCCAGCATGAAAACCTGAAAAAATCCGAGAAAAGTGATATCAAGATACATATGCTATATTTCAGTTAATAAAAATTGATCTATATAAAGAAAACCTAAATAAGAAAGAAACGAAGAAGTACATGTGCTAAAGTCATGCCTAAACATGCTGAGACTAGAGTCCTCTATCGGCCGAAGAAGTTGTAACTCAGATAAGTGAGTCCAGCAACTCCAGCTCGAACAACTCTGGCAATGAGCGTAGCAACGAATGAGGCATTATAGGGGTATCTAGCTGATTGAAGAAGTAATGATCCAAAGAATAGTATTGAGTCTAAGACCAACACTTGCTGGAAAATTTGAGCCACTATGTTAAGCAGTAAAAGGGGCGAGTGTGACTATTTCTGTCACGACTCGGATTTCCCGCCCTCGGGAGTCGTGATGGAGCCTACTAATAGGAGCTAGGAAAGCCAACTTTTATTTACCTTTTTCGTTCTTAGGATTCTTCTTTTAAAAATTTAATAATAATAATAATAATATAAATGTAGCGGAATAATTTGAATCGGCGGAGGACTTAAGTTAACAAAACTAATGAAATACTGAAATTCAATAAAAACCTCTATCCAAAACTGTTTCACGAACTACTAAGAGTGCTAAATACAACGTCCGAAAGAAAATATAACTGTTTGTCTCTAAATGTATGAGATAACAGACTGAAATAAAGATAGAAGAGACGCCGGGCTTGCGAACGCCTGCAAGGCTACCTCGGCTTCTCGCTGGTCTGAGGGCTAACACTCGCGCTATTGTTGCTGCTGTCCGAAACCTGTATCTATGCAAAAGAGCACAGAGTATAGTATCAGCACAACCGACCCTATGTGCTGGTAAGTGCTTAGCCTACCCCGGCAAAGTAGTGACGAGGCTAGGACCAGACACCCAATTAATCATGTGCAGTTCAAAAATATATATATATGTATATATATATATATATATATATATATATATATATACACAACAAGGAAGTACAAGAAACAATCAGTCAATGTGGGAAGGGAACATGCTTCAGGGGTATCTAATATAAACAGGATATCAGGAATAACGAAGAAACAATCTATAGTTTAACTTCTAATACGAAAATAAGAAATAAAGACAACTTTCATATTCAGATCATCTTGTTGCAGGCTTACAACCGGATCTCATTCCTCATATCTCGTGGTAGGCGTACCACGAGCTCCCATTTTATAATATCTCGTGGTGGACGTACCACTCGCTCCCATTTCATTATATCATTTGTGGTAGGCGTACCACTCGCTCCTATTTGAATATATCATTTGTGGTATGCGTGCCACTTTCTCCCATTTCAATATCATTTGTGGTAGGCGTACCACTTGCTCCCATTTCAATACATCATTTGTGGTAGGCGTACCACTCGCTCCCATTTCAATATCATTTGTGGTAGGCGTATCACTCGCTCCCATTTCAATATATCATTTATGATAGGCGTACCACTCGCTCCCATTTCATCAATATCTTGTGGTAGGCGTACCACCCACTCTCATTTCATCAATATCTTGTGGTAGGCGTACCACCCGCTCCCATTTCATTAAGTCAATAGTTCTTCCAAATATAATTTACTCTAACAAACACAACAATTAATACGAATTCAAAAGACAACAAGTACACAAAAATTATGATTCAAGGAGGAAAAAAATAATGACAACTAGCAATTAATTCACATAAATATGTACCAATTATGGCATAAATTCAATAATAACAAGTAACACAGTAAAGATAAATGTCACGTAAAGAATCACAGTAATAGTAGAATAAGACAATTAATGCACCTGAACTAATGACAATAAGAAATCATAACAAACGGTAATAAGTGCACGGCATCACCCTTCGCGCTTTTACACTTTTCCTCACCCAAACAACAATTTCAACCAAGGGCAAGGGAATAAATAAAATGGTAATAGAAATTCCGGCAAGAGAACACAATTAAACAATTAAACCCCGACAAAGGTACAACAATTAAGCAATAAAATTCCCGGCAAAGGAGATACCAACAATTTAACAAGATATCTCAGCAAGGGAGTTATTTAATACTTCTTTCTCTTTCTTTAATTTCTTACTTGTAATTCATCTTACCACTTGATTCAATGCTCCAAGGGTTCAATCATCTCATATAGTTTCACAATTTTAATAGAAATCATCATTCAAACATGGAAGATATATAAAATCCAAATATTTATAATGTAAAGACTCACGGTCATACTAGACACCAATGTATAGATACCTGTCACCATGCCTATACATCGTACTCGACAATTAGCAAATATCAAATATGACACAACTCCTATTCCCTTAAGTTAGGGTAGATCAAACACTTACCTCGCTTTGCAACCAATTCAAAGTTCCAACAAGCCTTTGCCTCGCGAATTCGAGCCCGAAATTCTCAAATCTAGTCATAAACAATTTGTTTAAGTCAATAAAACTTATAGGAATTAATTCCATATGAAATTCTACATTTTTCATTTAAAATATGAAATTGCACTAAAATTCGTCCGTGGGGCCCACATCTCGGAATTCGACAAAAATTATGGAATATGAAATCTCATCCAACCACGAGTCCAACCATACTAATTTTACCAAAATTCGACATCAACTCGACCCTCAAATCTTCAAATTAAACAAAGAGGGTTTTCAAGATTTTCTCAACTAAAATCACCAATTAAATGCCAAAACTAGTAATAGATTTGGGTAATATAACCAAAATTAAGTTAAGAATACTTACCCAGTTATTTTCTCTAAAAATATCTCAAACATCGCCTCTTCCCGAGCTCCAATTCGTTAAAAATGGAAAATGGGACTTTTTCCCATTTTCAGAACATAATGTTCTGTCCAGAAAATCGCCAGGTAATGTTCACGCATTTTTACTGTTCACGGGGGACTATTCAGGGGTACTGTTTACGGGGACTGTTCATAGGTACTGTTCATAGGTACTGTTCATGGATTACTATTTCTGCAATTTTCTAAAATTTTTCTAAGTCCGAAATCACTCTGAGACACCTCCGAAATACTCCCGAGCCCTCAGGGCTCCTAACCAAACACATACACTAACTCAAAAACATCCTATGAACTTAACCGTGCAATCAAATTGCCAAAATAACATCGAAAACAATGAATTAAGCCTTAAAAATCCAAGATTTCTTCCAAATTTCATTAAACTACAAATTTTTCATTTTAAGCCTGAAACACGCCAAACTACGTCCATTTTTAATCAAACTTTGCAGGAAGTGCTTAAACTATATATAAGACCTGTATCGGGTACCAGAACCAAAATACCGGCCCGATACCATCACTTTTTAATCAAATTTTATTTTTATTTTTCTTAAATATTTTCAGAAAATACTTTTATTCAAAAATTCTTTTCTCGGGACTGGGACCTCGGAATTCGATTCCGAGCATACACCCAAGTCCTATATTTTCCTACGGACCTTCCAGGACTGTCAAATTATGGGTCTGGGTCTGTTTACCCAAAATATTGACCGAAATCAAATTTATTCATTTTAATATCAAAACTTAGCAAATTTTCAAAGAATTTCATATTTGAGCTTTCTGCTACGCGCCTGGACTGCGCATGTAAATCGAGGCAACTGTAAATGAGGTTTTCAAGGAATCAGAAGCTCGGAATGGATAAGATAACAAGTGATGACCCTTTGGGTCGTCACAATTTATTTCTTTTCCTCTTGCCTTCATTTTCCAACATGTCTGCTAACATCTACTGCTTTGCTTCTGTTCCAAGTTTCCTTAACATCTTAAGGGATGTGTTTGCCTCCTCCATGTGCCTTTTCTTAATAAGAAACATCAGGGTCTCAACTAAGAAACAAATACAGTACAAGAAGTGGCAAATCCAAAAACCCGCTACTGGAAAAGGACCATCTCCAACAATAACGAAAGTTGTGAGATTCTGCCATGTTTACTGCTTTCATGCCAGTACTTCCCCCTAGCACCATGGAGTTATAAGCAAAGAAAATCCACTCTGGTGCCTTTCCAACATTGATCCTACTCAATATGATGAGAATCACTAGCAAGATTGTAATTTGCTTAAGTGTGACATACTATATGAAGCAAAAAAGATTTAAAATTATATATCCTGATATTTTCTATTTCATAACATAGAAATACTAATGGTTAGTTGGATAATATTAATCTTGATCACTCATATTTCCAGCAACTAATTTGGCACAAGCCAAAGGAGAAAAGATTAAACCTAAATTAACTCATCATGCATGACCAAGGCATGGATATATTTAAAGTAAATAAATATTATTACGAATATTATAATAAGACAATTTATGTGTGTACTAGAAAAATTAATGTTACTTGATGAGTTTTTTCACAACAATAAAGTAAATATGAGATTTTAGTCCTTAAAGAAGTTAACAAATGGGTCATGTGCATGTTATGTGCATCTTTTACCATGTGAAAGCACTGCAAGGGTGAGGTATTACTTGTGTATAAATTATTTTAGTAATAATAATATGTACGTAATGCTAGTATAAAATTTAGTTTAGTAGATTCTAATTAAATAGCAAAGAAAATCAAAGTCACTTGATAACCATTTCTATCGTTCTTCAGTAACGTTTTGGCTTGCACTTGCAAAGAGAGAGAACCTTAGTCAAGAATATCTCCTGTCTTTCAAATACACCTACATTAGCAAGGTATTCAACTAAAAATTTGATTCCCCGTAAACCTAAATCTATCAGTTAGTTAATATGCAGAATTAAATTCCAGATCTGCCTTATAGGTAGAGTCTTGCTGCCATCCTAGAAATGAACATATACCCAAAATCTCAGGAATACATAAGAACAATAAATATAAATTATAGTTTTACAGTAAAAAAAATAACTTACAGCTACACGCTTCAACATTGTCATCTTTTGGACGAAACCTCTTCCAAAACCAACGTTGTTTGAAGAGATCTTTCTCAACTCCTTCGCCATCTTTCTTTTCTCCCTCGGGCAAAAATTTAAAAATAGAGAAGCACATTACTAATGTAAGAGCAGAAAATAGTATGAATATCCAAGCCTTGAGAGCATAAAGGAGCAGCAAAATGGATTGATTCATGATTAGGGACATGACCAAAGATATGCTCGTCTCCCAGCATGCACCTAATGCCCTAATATTTTTGGCATACGATTCTTCAATCCACTCAAAAGGCCCCGAGAATATTAAATAGCAGCTTATGAGGGGGATGGCCAATGCCATGCCAACTTAGCACTCTTTTGGTTCAGTTGAAAGATATTGTCTCCTACCAAAAAGAAGAGACCTAGCAAGGAAACCTGGAAAAATTTGAGAATATTGATATCAAATTAGATATGCCATAATTCAGTTAATAAAAGTTGATCTATATAAAGGAAACCTAAATAAGAAAGAAATGAAGAAGTACATGTGCTAAAATCATACCTAAACATGCCGAGACTAGAGTCCTCCGTCGGTCGAAGAAGTTGTAACTCGGATAAGTGAGTTGGCAACTCCAGCTCGAATAACTCCAACAATGAGTGTAGCAATGAATGAGGCATTATAAGTGTATATAGCTGACTGCAGAAGTAATGGACCAAAGAATAATATTGAGTCTAATACCAATACTTGCATGAATATTTGAGGCACTATATTAAGTAGTAAAAGTGGCGAGTGTGATTATTTATTCCTTTTCCTCTTGCCTTCATTTTCCATCATGTTGGCGAACATCTGCAACTCTGCTTCTGCTCCACATCTCCTCAACATCTTAAGGGATGCTTTTGCCTCTTCCACACGCCCTTGCTTAATGAGAAACCTCAGGGTCTCACTAAGAAAGAAAGACAGTACAAGAAGTGGCAAAGCCAAAAATCCACTACTACCCTAGGACCATCTCCAACCATAACGGAAGTTGTGAGATTCTGCCATATTTACTGCTTTTGTGCTAGTACTTCCCCATAGTACCATGGAGTTATAAGCAAGAAAAATCCACTTTGGTGCGTTTCCAACATTGATCTCACTGAATATAATGGGAATCACCTGCAAGATTGTAATATGCTTAAGTGTAAAATGCAATATGAAGCACAAAATATTTAAAATTATATATTCTGATATATCCTATTTCATAACATAGCAAATGATAATAATGGTTAGTTGGATAATACTAACCATGAACACTCATATTTCCAGCAACTAATTTGGCCCAAGTCAAAGGAGAAAAGATTAAACCTACATTAATTCGTCCTCCACGACCAAGGCATGGATATATTTAAAGTAAATAAATCTTATTATGAATATTATAATAAGAGAATTTATGTGCATACTAGAGAGATTAATGTTACTTGATGAGTTTTTCTCACAACAATAAAGTAAATATGAGATTTTAATCCTTAAAGAAGTTAACAAATGGGTCATGTGCATGTTATGTGCATCTTTTACCGTGTGAAAGCACTGCTAGGGTGAAATATTATTTTTGCATAAATTATTTTAGTAATAATAATATGTGAATAATGCTAGTATAAAATTTAGTTTAGTATGTGAGCACGTGCTTTTTGCCTATACAATTGGTTCCCATAAATTCAAAATAAAATAATTTTTCTTTGTGTGCAATTTTATAAATTTTTATGATTTTTCAGTTATGATTGTATTTGTGTGTGTTCATGTCTATTTGATCAATTAATAAGAAAATACAAAAATAGGTTGCATTTGCATTTAGGAATTAATTTTATAATTTTTAGTTAAAATATTAAATTACTTACGAGATAAAGGAAAAAACATAAAAATAATACATTTTTGCATTTTTGGTGTTCAATTGTGTGGTTTTGGTATTTAATTATTTGTGATAATTATTGTTTAGGGATAATTAGCATTTTTTTAAGTTAATTTGGTTTTATAATTGTAGATTTTAATTTTTTGAAGATAATTTAGGAAGAAAATAAAAGAAAAAGAGCAGAAAAGAAAAGGGAACTGAAATTGGGCCAAATTCCCCTGGCCCAATCGATTTTTGCCCGAAGAAACCCATCAAAACCGGCCCAATACCCGCCCCAATTCATGTCTGTCTCCAGCATCGTCGAAACGACGCCATTTCAAACCTTTTGATCTGAACCGTTCATTTAATTTGATCAGACGGTCCAATCCATCCCCCACGACCCAACCCAGACCAGTTCCCATAACCCGGTCCAACCCAGTACCATCTAAACGACCCCGTTTTGTTTAGTGAAGAAATCTGAGTCGTTGGATTCTCATCATCCAACGGCCCAAATTAAACCTTTGATTTTAATATACCAAATCCCCTATCCTTCACCCCTCCCCCCCCCCAAACCAAACCACCCTTCTCACCCATCTTTCGTCTCCTTCAGAGACGAATGTAACGCTGCCGCCTTCCACCGTGCCAGAAATCTCCCACGGCGACGGACGTTGGCCAAACACTACCAAAACTACACCCCAGGACCTCCTTCCTCTCCTCATTCCAAATCCCTAACCATCATCCCTCGAATCCCAGCCAAGCTTCTCGAATATTGAATCGAAGTTCGGACCAAAAACCCTAACTCACCCATTCGCCTCCAAACTAACACCAAATGACCATCGGACTGCCCTTACCCCAAATCCCATGAAGATTTCCCTCAAGTATACTCTCAACCCATTGAATCTTAATCAGAAAATAAGGCCCAAAATTGAATTGCTATGTTTATTGGCGATTGAGATCACCGTGGGTTTTGGCTATGTGTTATCATTCGAAAACACATGGTCAAGACCCCGTGTGGTCAAAATCAAGAATTCGAAGAAAAAATTTCGAAGTTTGGCCAGTTTTGGTAATTTCGTTTCACTTTTCCTCATTTTCTTGTCTTTCATTGTTATTGATTTTGTTGTTTTGTGAGCTGTGTTTCTCAACATTTTTTTAGTTTGTTTAATTTTTGGTTCAATTAAGTCTGTTACGGTAAATTTGCTTGCAATTTTGTTTAAACTTCTGATTCTGTTATTAGAACAATAGATAGTATAGTCGTTTGGTGATTAATTATCTCAAAGGTCGAATTTCAAAAGGGTTAGTCCTTGATTGTTTCAAGTCAATTTCAATTCTGAATTGTTTGTATGAGAAATATTTTTGATAGTGTAGTGGTAAAACTTCTAGGATCAGAAATTGATACCCTTCATTTTAGTCACCTCTTGTTCCTGTTTTAGAGAACTGATGGTTTAAGTTGTATAACATTCAAAGCTTTCAGAAGTATTAATTAAGAAACAAAGGTATAGAGGATAGGTTAGGAAATAAGGGAATAAGGGTTGCTAACAGATGTTAATGGTGCACCAGTTTTAAATAGAAAACATGGAGTCAGTAAGCTTGATTAGAAAATAGAAAACGAGTATGGGTAGTGGAAATTACACTTGTTTAAGTACCTTTAGAGGTGGAAAAGTCAGAAGCAGCATTGGTTAGTAATAAAAGGCTGAAGGGGTGCATGTGCTATGGGAATAAACAGGCTGGAAAGTGATAGGTTTGAAAGAAAAAGGGAATAGTTCTAGTCTTTAAATACACACACACACATATTCTGATTTAGGAGATTCAGACATTCAGACCTTAAGAGGAAGAGGGCTTAGACATAGAGATTGAGAGAAATAGGTACAGAGATTAGAGGGAACTAAAAATAGAGAATGATAGGCGGCTGAAAATTGACAAAGAGCTTTCACTATTTTATTGAAATTTTCCTAAAATTCCTAAGAGTCTCTATTCTGAAATAAGTTCTGAACATCAGAAGCTTGAAAGGATTTGAATCAATAGGGCATTGGAGTGTTTTGGTTCAGTCTGGGTTGGACTTTTGATAGCTGGTTTCTTTCAATATTGTTTGGTTGCGAATTTGGTTTAAATGGATTTCTCCTGATCACCTCTAGGTTGATTTTGTTGCTGAAACATTGCTGCATATTGCTGTTGGATCTGCTGCTTCTTACCTCTTCCTTAATCTACTTCTTTTTCCAGGTACTTTCCCTAGCTCATAGTTGAGGACCAATTGATGAACCTGTAACAGTTTGAAATGGGTTGAATGAAGGCTGAATTTATGTTGATGTCTCTGTTATTTTATTTCCATTTTGCCTTTTATACATAGATCTGGAGTTATAACTATTGATTAGGTTTCTTTTACCTGAACTATGTGTAAGAGATTCCTGTAGAGCATTTCTGACGTGTATTGATAAACTGGACTGTGGAAACTATGATATATTTGGATTTCGTTGGTTGTTCAACTGTAGTGTTACAAGTTTAATATGAATCCATGTTATCTAAATGTGAAAGCAAATTGGGAGTAGTTAGATTCTATTACTGACTAGAATGTGTGAGCTTGATACTTAGGTAGCAGGTTGGTTAAGCTATAGTAATTGAATTACAGAAATCATCAGTAGTTGGATCTATGATTGTGTTGATTCTTGTTGAGTTTCTTCAGGTTTCTGTGGTCATGTTTCTTTTTTTTTATATCAGTTCAAGATCAAATTTGGAATATTGTGACAGCATGAAAAATGATTATAGGATTAGTATGTTTGTTGGTATAAGTATATATTCCAAGCTGGTAGATGTTTAAATTGGTGATTAGTCAATTCATGGTCCATGTACTAGTTCTGAGTTTCCACATTTTTAGTCTTCTCTTTATGTTCACTTGATTTGAGCTAAAAGATTCGCAGAAAAAAAAAGGAGTTGTTAAGGCATCAATTCGATTCCCTGATATCTCTCACCTGCGACTGGTCATGTTCTTTTCGATTTGGGCCTGTTTCGAGCCCAAGTTAAATCTTGCTAAACAAAGCTATCTTCTGTGGCTATGAAGGCCCTTATCTTGCATGCCTCTCATGCGGACTGGATCCATTTTGGGCCCAGGATTGAATCAACAATTAAAATATTGTAGGCCATGGACTTTTCAAGTTAAGTGGCAGACTTGAATTAAGGGGTTTTCAGTAATGGGGGTCCCTTTGTTTGAGTCTGGACTTAATCTTGAGGCCCGAATTTTCTTTAATGCCTTTTAATAATAGCTAATTCATAGTTCTAATTAATTAAGTTTTTGATACAATTCTTAATAGATAATATTAGTTCATCTTTAGGATGTCCTTTTAAAATAAATTGAGGTGCGCCGTGCTAAACAAAATTCACAAACTGTGTGGTCCTCTTTAATTATTTCTTTAAGATACTTAGAACTCGGGACATGCCGTTTAGCGAATTTTCATGGCCTTCCGCAAAGTTAACAACGCATTAGTTGCTTTAGGCGCGTTCTTTAAGAATTTTACCTTCCTAAACTCGAGTGTGCATTTCATGTGACCCAAATCCAAATCCCAAAATGTTGAATAAGATGTGTTCTGGATTACGGGTGCATTTCATGTGACGCGATCCAAAGACATGTTTTAAACGATGTTCAACATTCTTTAAAAATTAATTAAAAGCGGTAAATAATTTAAAATTGCACATAAGTTCAAATTGTATTAAAATCAGATAATTAAGCCAAAAATAATAGTCGAGCGACCGTGCTCGAATCACAAAACCTGGGAATGCCTAACACCTTCTCCCGGGTTAACAGAATTCCTTACCCGGATTTCTGGTTCGCGGACTGTAATACAGAGTCAACCTTCTCCGCGACTTGGGATTTGAAACCGGTGACTTGGGACACCACCAATTATCCCAAGTGGCGACTTTGAATCTTTTAATAAATAAATCCCGTTTCGATTGTCCTTTAATTGGAAAAACTCCCTATTTTTTACACCCTTTTGGGTGTAGGAAAAAGAAAGTGTGACAGCTTTGGCGACTCTACTGGGGATAAGAACCCAGAACTGCGGTTCAGGGTTCAATAATTCGAGCTTAGATAAATTATTGTATTTGGCTTTATCTGATTTTGTTACATGTTTGGGCCTAATGTGCTAACTGTTGCTTTTGCTGCTTTGATATTCTGTGAAATGTATATAAACTGCTCTGAAATCCTTCCTCTCTCTGAGTCTTCTAAATCATGGAGAAGGATGCACTTCGTGTAGCTTCTTCTCTGTTAGAGTCTTTTCCCATTTAGAACGAGGTTTGGATAAGTTGCTAAGCCAGCGGAGCTTCGGTATCCCCGTACACTGCCCTCCCCCCCCCNTTGGATCCCTAGTAGTAACGTTTGTTTGCATCATGTGTATTTGACTTCAGAGACTCAACACAAGGGTTGGGTCTGTCTAGGATAGGTGTACCTGAAATGAAAAAGACCATCCTGATGCATCTTACTTGCTACTTGTGCATTTATTTGCTTCGGACTTGCATGTTGACTGGCTTTTGAATATTGGGAAAATTGAAAAAAAAAAAAGTTAAAGAATGAAGAGAGAAATAACAGTGTAGAGGGTTAAGGGAGTTAATCACCTGTTCTGAAAATACCAATGTCCAAATAGTGCCTAAACTCTACCGGATTTTTGAGAAAAATGAAAAAAAAAGAGTTTATTTTCAAAATAGATTGTTTTATTTTCCATTGAAACAGAAAAAAAGAATTGTTTTCAAAAATAGTTTATTTACCAATGAAAAAGAAAAAATGTTTTTGTTTTCAAAAATAGTTTGTTTGCCCGAACTACGTCAGTTTGATTCTCACCGGATGTGAGATACGTAGGTAGCCCCCATCGGGTTCAACTTTCCCTTTTGCAGAAAATATCCCCAAAACACCAAAAATTAATTAGTGTTGTCATAAATAAGTTAGGTGATGCTATTCTTGTCTGAAATAAGCCGAATGTCCCCAAAAGGACGCCGGAAGGCCATTTTTGCAAGAACAGCCACCCTGAGTCATTTTAACGATTAGCAGGCACAGCCTTAAAATCTTCCTCCTTGAAGTGCTAAAATGTCATATCTGCAAAACCAAGTTGTGATTTTTCTTAAAATTAATCTTTTTGAAAAATGATCACTTTTTCCTTTGGAGTCATTAAATCACCTTAAATAAATGTGCAGGATGAGCACGATTGAAAGTGAACCCTTCACAGTTCTTAAAGAGATCCCTTTGAATCTCCATCTGTGGTGGAATGACCTAGGCAAGGGAAGTAGATAGATGGTGGTGAAAGTTCTGGGCGGTTTCGTTGGGTTATTGAACATCAAGCTGAGGCAGGATATTATTGAAGCATTGATACCTTTTTGGGACCCAACTCGCAATGTGTTCCGGTTCTTAGATTTTGAGCTCATGTCGACCTTAGAGGAGATGGCAGGTTATGCAGGCCTCAACGGAAACCTGGAGGTCAATATCCTTTGTCACCAAGACCGGTATCTCCACACCGATTTTTGGATTTACTAAGTATTAGTCGTGATGTTCAGAATGAGGACTTATCTAAAGGATGTTGTACTCTCATGTTCTTGTATCAACGTTATGGTAATCCTCGGGGTTTCGATGAGCCGAATATTAGGCTGACCCATGCTGGAAATAGAAACAAATGGGAAGCAAGGCGAGGTTTGGCATTCATAGCAGCATTTTTGGGGGTTGTGATCTGTCCGCGCAAAGATGCTAAGATAGAAATGGGCCTCGTAGGGATGATCGATGTGGCAATCAAGAAGGCCAATAGCATGGTGGTTCCCCTAATCTTGTCTGAAATCTACCGAGCCTTGACTATCTGCAGGGAAGGAGGAAAATTCTTCCAAGGTTGCAATCTGTTACTCCAACTGTGGATGCAAGAACACTTATGCAATCGAGTGGGATATATGAATTCCAGTTTTACCGCGTTAAGTTGTATTGAAAAGTTTGAGCAACGAATAATGGGTGTTAGATTTCCAGAAGGTACTGAGGCTTGGCTTGAACAACTGAGATCCTTAATGTCCGATAAAATTGAATAGGCATTTGGGTGGCTTCCCGTCACTGAAGCAGTGTACATGTCGGCTGGAGAGTGTTATATTCTCTTAATGGGCATCCGGAGTATCCAGCCATATGCTCCCCATCGGGTATTGCGACAATTGGGAAGGTTTCAAGTCGTCCCCAATGATGAAGACCTGAGCAAAAGAGTCATTGAGTTAGGTCCCAGAGCTGCATTTCCAGAGGATAGAATTCGCAAGTTATGGAATGAATGTAGATTTCTCGAGCCCAGAACCATGGTCCGAAATTTAGCTAGAGGCGAAGTGGATCCAAAGTATAATGTCTGGTTTGGGAAAAGATTCCAGATTCCCCAAAGACCTGCTAAGAGTGCCCATGTCCAGCAATTTACTGATGACTCACGAGAACAATGGGGTTGGATGGCAAAAGAAGAAACTTACAGGGCCAAAATAAGCAAACTGGAAAGACAAGTCATGGACCTGCAATTTGAAAATGGTGTGCAAGCTGCTGCAGACGAGGGGGAAAAGAAAAGATTGAATCAAGAAAATAAGGCATTCAAGGCTCAAATTCGGAAGTTGAAAATAACTATTAGTAAGCCAGAAAGAAGTAGGGCTGACAAGAAACTCATGAATGAACTGAAAAGGAAAGCCCTTGAATGTCAAGATGACTTGGAAAAATCTGAAGCTAGCTTCGCAAGAATCCGGGCTAGATGGACAAAGGATGCAAAAGAGCGAGCACTTCATATGCAGCAGATGAAGAGGGACTATGAGGGGAGCACCACTATCCTGAGGGGAAATATAGTCACTCTCGAAGACAGGATATTCAGGAAAGCTAGAGATTTCAGAGCAGATAGGAATCACTGTTATGACCTGATGGCGCAGATGGAGGAACAAATGCATAAGTTTCAAGATCAAATCCTTCATAACTCTCAAATGCTGGAAACGCGGGATCAACAGATAGGACAGTTGTTGCAGGAAAAGAGCAGGATTAGAGAAGGGGTCAGAAACATCGCACAATACATTACTGCAAAATGCCGAGTGTGCAAGGACATGACCCGTACCACCTTTTTTTGCTGTAGTAATGACGTTTGTCAAGAAGATAATGAACGATCTGGAGATGCTTCAAAGGGATCTTGCACAAAGGCCCACGGCAAGTCGAATGATGCCTCGCGGGCCCCAGGGAATTTCGGGTCTTTAATGTATTCTTGATCTTTGTTTTGAGTCTGCACTTTCTTGTTAAAGTTTGTAAGTTTGTTAGTCAGTCCTTTCCAGTTTGTTTTGTCGTCTTCTTAAAGTTTATAAACTTTTTCCAAGTGTTGTAATAATAGCAATTGTTTTGTGAAAAATATTTTGTCACGTATTTTTACATCGGCCAGATCTACGCACGGTCTTATTCATGCGGGGACATGATCCACATAAGATTCGACTACCACTAAAAAGAAGAAAAAGAAAAGAAAGGGAAAATGAAAATAACCAAAATAAGGGAAAGTTTGAGATGTTAAAAAGGGGGCACAATTGTGAAAAGCCAGAATGACGCATGCAACTGAAGAAAATGCATGATAGAAATGGTTAGCTGCCTATGTGCGTTGCATCCCAACGTGCGATTGCATATATGCCAAACTCTAAAAACTAACAAGTTTGTTGCTCTTATAGAGAATCCAAGCAGTTAGTTTACCTAGAGCGTACTGGCACATTACCATTATCAAACTAGATCAAAGGGACCAATACTAGTGATCATGTCTAGCCCCGATAGAGAAGGAAGCGCTGAAGTAGAAGAGGTAGACGTGCAAGCGATGAAAGATGAGACGTACAAGTTGAAACAGCAAATGGTTGAGATGTACCAGGTCTGGACGAGGGGTCAGCCACCACCAGTCTATCCTGCTAACCCCACGTTCCTCCCAATACCCACCCAGTCTCCGGAGCAGCTTGTTTCGGACTTATCTCCAAATTTTCAACATCATTAGGGAACCACCTCCCAAACACCACAAATCCTAAAGACATTTCCATACCCTCCACCAATTACCCCTGTCTTTGTGGCACCTGCACCAGCCCCACTCCACAGGTCTTCCAGTGAGCTTGTATTCCAAACGCAGGATAATCAATATTACCCTCCCGAACCCACCTTCAAAGCACTTGAACCATACATTTACCATCCTTAACTTGGTATCTCCGCTGAACCTAAAAAGCAACCCCAGAATCCGAAGCAGGAAGAAATGTTTCGAAAAGTAAAAAGCCTGGAGCAATATTTTAGGAATATGCAAGGTTTGGGCGTCCAAGTCAGTGTAGCGTATAAGGATTTATGTTTGTTCCCAGATTTTCAGCTACCAGCAGGGTTCAAGATGCCTAAGTTTGATCTGTATGATAGGCATGGTGATCCGGTGGCACATTTGCAAGGATTTTGCAGCAAAATGAGAGGGGTGGGTGGAAAGGATGAGTTACTGATGGCATACTTCAGCCAGAGTTTGAGCGGGTCTGCATTAGAATGGTATACACGACAGGACCATGGTAGGTGGTACACCTAGGATGACTTGGCACAAGCATTTGCCGGCCACTTCCAGTATAATCTACAAATCATTCCAGATCGTCTGTCATTGATAAAACTGGAGAAAAAACCCGGAGAGGGTTTTAGGGAATACAGTTTCCGTTTGAGGGAACAAGCTATGAGGGTCGACCCTCCAATGAAAGAAAGAGAGATGGTTGATTACTTTTGCAAGCTTTGGAGCAGACTTATTTTGGTCACTTGGTGACGACGATTGGCAAGTCTTTCAATGAGGTTGTGAAAATGGGCGGCATAATAGAGGAAGGACTTAAGTCCAACAAGATCATGAGTTACTCGGCAATCAAAGCAACAACTCAAGCTATCCAGAGCGGCACCGGGAGTGTGCTCGGGAAGAAAAAGAAAGAAGATGTTGCAACGATCGAGTCCAGGGCCTGGTTCGGATCCAGCGGTCCCTCACCCTACTATAACCAACCCTGACCCCACCACCGAGATTACTCCCATACTCCATATAACCCTCCACAACATTATTACCCACCACCCGATCCACACTTTTCCATCCATCATGCACAAGCCTACACCTAAACATCGGCTCACGCACAATGGCATGCGCCGACTCCACAAAATCCATATCCAGCTCCACAAAATGCCTACCCACCCCCAAGAACCTACAGAAATCCCACCGAAATAGGTTTTCGACCCAACCAAGGCTTTAGGAATGAGAGGGCACAGAAATAGAAAACTTTCACCCCACTGGGAGAATTATATACCAGTTTATTCCATAGGCTGAGGCAGTTGGGCATGTTGAATACAATTGAGGCTAAATTGCCAAACCCTCCTCCAAGGAACCTTGACCACTCAGTAAGTTGTGAGTATTGTTCAAGGGGCCCCGGGCATGATACAGAGAAGTGTTGGAAACTGAAAACGACTGTCCAAGAGCTCATTGATACTCACCGGATCGAGGTTCAGGACCTAAAGGCACCGAATATCAACCAGAATCCATTGTCGGCTCACCATGAGACCCATATGATTGAGTTGATACACAAGGGAGGGGAACCAAAGAAACCCTCACAGACAGTAATGATGATCCGCTCTAGTGAGAAAGGTTCAAAAGAGAAGATGACCAGTGGGAAGTAGGTGGTCCAATTGAAAGGGGTGAATAGCAAGCCAGTTGGGGTGGCCGACAAAGGTTCATCGAGCATTGTTGTAGTGAAACCAGAACGAGCAAAAGTGGTGGTACCGGGGGTCGCAAGTAAACCTGTTGTGGTTGTGAAGGGTGCTCGCATAGAGCCTGTTATCCTAAAGCTGGTAACTCAGCTGCCGGTGATCAACAATAAAGATATCCCTTGGAGTTATGAACAAGTGGTGGTAACATATAAAGGGAAGGAGATCAGGGAAGAAGTTTGTGAGACTTAGGGTCTGACTCGTTCGGGAAGGTGTTTTGCTCCTGCTGAGTTGAGAAAGGCTAATCCGACATCGATAAAGAAACCTGTGACCGAACAAGAAGCGGAAGAATTCTTGAGGAAAATGAAAGTACAAGATTACTCTATTATAGAACAATTGAAGAAAACACCATCCCAAATCTCATTGCTCTCATTGCTGATCCACTCAGATGAGCACCGCAGGCGCTGATGAAAATATTGAATGAGGCCCACGTCCCTAACAAAATCTCGGTGAATCACCTGGAGAAGATAGCAAATAAAATCTTCGAGGTAAACCGAGTCACTTTCTCAGACGACGAGTTGCCTATAGAGGACACGGAACATAACATGGCCCTTTATCAGACGGTGAAATGCAAAGACTCTGTGGTCACGCGAGTTCTGATTGACGACGGGTCCAGTGCAAATATATGTCCTCTTTCCACGTTGAATAAGCTAAAGGTCGATGATGATAGAATTCGTAAGAACAGCGTCTATGTAAGAGGGTTCGATGGCGGAGGCAAAGATTCTGTGGGTGACATAATACTAGAATTGACAATAGGGCCCGTAGAGTTCACCATGGAGTTTCAAGTGCTAGATATGGCGATCTCTTATAACCTTTTTGTTGGGGCGACCCTAGATCCATGCCACCAAGGCAGTGCCATCTACATTGCACCAAATGGTTAAATTTGAGTGGGATAGACAAGAGATTGTGGTGTACGGTGAAGATAATATGGGTGCCCTGGGTGATGCCATTGTACCCTTCATCGAAGTGGAAGAGGACTAAGGGCCGTGGGTATATCAAGTCTCCGACACAGTACCAGTGGAAAAGGTCCTAGAGGGGAAAAGCATCCCAGTTCCTAGAATAACGGCCGCAACTGTCATGGTGGCTTCAGAAATGTTAAAGAATGGTTTTATACCGGGTAAGGGTTTGGGTGTGATCTTCAAGGCATCGTGCAGCCGATTTTTCTTCCAAAGAATTTGGACACTTTCGGTTTGGGGTTTAAGCCCACCGTGGCAGATGTGAGACGAGCCTACAAAATGAAGAAAAAGGCATGGGTCCTTCCAAAGCCGGTCCCATGTCTCTCCAGGTCATTTGTCAAGGCAGGTACCAGAAAACGACCAGCAACGACGATTCCCAATGATAAGGTTATCTTTGATAAGGAGTTGATAGAAAGGTTTTAGCAATTGTTCAGCGAGGTGAACATAGAATTTGGCGAGGGTCCTATCCACATAGAAATATAGTTTGTCGAGCCAAAAGAGAAGATTAATAATTGGAAGGCTACTTTTCTCCCTACCCGGAGGGAGCCTTGGTAGTTTACTTTGATTTTTCTTTAAGTTTGTATGGATTATTTCAGGGTTGTAATCCGAATTTTAGTTTGTTTTTAAGTGTGAAAACCTTGTTATCTTTCATTTTTAATGAAATATGATTTCTTCCTATTCTTCTTTCCTGGTAAATTTTACCTTTTGTTTTCTTCTTTTCTTTTCTGTATAGTTCCTTTTACGTCAGTTCTAATGATATGACATGTATAAAGAATCCTCAACCCAGTCTAAGAAATCAATCTGAGATAATAGTGCAAGAGGTAGAGCATGATTACGAGTCAGAATTTGACAAAGATGAGTCTCTTGAAGAGATTAGTAAAGAATTAAGTCATTTTGAGGAAAAACCTAAGCCCAACTTGAATGATACCGAAGCCATCAATTTAGGAGACACGAGTAATATCAGAGAGACTAAAATAAGTGCCCATTTTGAATCAAAGACTCGGAAGGAACTAATCGAAACACTCATTGAATACAAAGATGTTTTTGCATGGTCGTATAATGACATGCTGGGTTTAAGCACTAATCTAGTGGTTCACAAATTGCCCACTGATCCGACATTCCTTCCTGTCAAGCAAACATTGAGAAAATTCAAAACTGACATGAGTGTGAAGATTAAGGAAGAAATAACCAATCAGCTGGATGCGAAGGTTATTCGAGTCACTCGATATCCTGAATGGTTGGCCAATGTAGTGCCAGTACCGAAGAAGGACGGCAAGATTAGGGTATGCGTTGACTATCGCAATCTCAAGAAATCGAGCCCAAAGGATAACTTCCCACTACCCAATATCCACATTTTGATAGACAATTGTGCAAAACGTGAGATTGGATCTTTTGTGGATTGCTATGTCGGGTACCATCAGATTCTGATGGACGAATAAGATGCAGAGAAAATGGCATTCATCACGCCATGGGGAACTTATTGCTATAGAGTAATGCCATTTGGTTTGAAGAACGCTGGGGCGACATGCATGCGAGCAATGACCACTGTATTCCATGATATGATTCACAAAGAGATTGAGGTGTACGTGGATGATGTAATCATAAAGTTAAAGCAGCAGGCCGACCATGTCGGAGATTTGAGGAAGTGCTTTCAGAGGCTTCGCAGGTACGACATTAAACTTAACCCTGCCAAGTGTGCATTTGAGGTTCCATCCAGAAAGTTATTAGGATTCATAGTCAGTCGGCGAGGCATTGAGTTAGATCCATCAAAGATCAAAACCATCCAGGAATTGCCACCTCCAAGGAACAAGACTAAGGTAATGAGTCTATTAGGAAGATTGAACTACATCAGCAGGTTTATTGCTCAGCTCACGACAACTTGTGAGTCCATTTTCAAGTTGCTGAAGAAGGATGT
Organism: Nicotiana glauca; assembly: GCA_026770625.1. Taxonomy (NCBI): domain Eukaryota; kingdom Viridiplantae; phylum Streptophyta; class Magnoliopsida; order Solanales; family Solanaceae; genus Nicotiana; species Nicotiana glauca. The sequence continues at coordinate 92,161 of MU692334.1, forward strand.
CGCGGTCAAATAGACTAATGAGTGTCAAGAAGCATTTGATAAGATAAAGGGGTATTTGGCGAGCCTACCTGTGTTGGTTCCACCTGAACCAGGGAGACCGCTGATTCTTTATTTAACGGTCCTAGAGAATTCATTTGGCTGCATACTGGGGCAGCATGACATCACCGGCAGGAAAGAGCAAGCCATCTATTATCTCAGCAAGAAGTTCACGACTTATGAGGTTAAGTACACTTATCTTGAGAAGACCTGTTGTGCCTTAACTTGGGTGGCACAGAAATTGAAACATTACCTGTCGTCCTATACTACTTTTCCTCATTTCATGCTTGGATCTGTTGAAGTATATTTTTCAGAAGCCTATGCCCACAAGGAGACTGGAGAAATGGCAAATATTACTCACAGAATTTGACATCGTCTATGTGACGAGGACTGTAATGAAAGCCCAAGCAGTGGCCGATCACTTGGCAGAGAATCCGATCGATAAAGAATATGAACCATTGAGGACGTATTTTTCAGACGAAGAAGTAATGCATATCGACGAGCTGGAACTGACTGAAAAACCAGGATGGAAGTTTTTCTTTGATGGGGCTGCAAATATGAAAGGAGTTGGAATAGGAGCTGTACTTATTTCGAAAACACCACTACCCTGTTATGGCTCAGCTTCTTTTCTATTGTACCAACAACATGGCCGAGTATGAAGCATGCATTTTGGGTTTAAGTTTAGCTGCGGACATGGATGTCCAAGACGTTTTGGTCTTGGGAGCCTCGGACCTCCTTGTACATCAAATTCAAGGAGAATGGGAAACACGGGATTTGAAACTCATACCATATCCACAATGTTTGCATGATCTTTGTCAACGGTTTTGATCAGTGGAGTTAAGGCATATCCCGAGAGTCCATAATGAGGTTGTCGATGCTTTGGCTACCTTGGCATCAATGTTGCACCATCCAGACAAGATTTATGTCGATCCATCGCATATTCAAGTTCGTGACCAGCATGTTTATTGTAACATGATAGAGGAAGACCTGGATGGCGAACCATGGTTCCATGATGTCAAGGAGTACATCAGGAGGGGGATATACCCGGTTCAAGCCACAAGAGATCAAAAGAGAGCAATTCGACGGTTGGCAAGTGGATTTTTCCTCAGTGGAGGAGTATTGTATAAAAGAACACCAGATCTCGGATTGTTAAGATGCGTAGATGCTAAGCAAGCTACGGCAGTCATGACGGAAGTACATTCTGGAGTTTGCGGGCTGCACATGAGCGGATATATATTGGCGAAGAAGATCCTTCGAGCAGGGTATTATTGGCTCACCATGGATCGAGATTGTATCAGCTTTGTGCGAAAATGTCACCAATGCTAGATACACAGGGATTTGATTCACTCTCCGCCATTGGAATTGCATACAATGTCGGCACCGTGGCCCTTTGTTGCTTGGGGCATGGACGTCATTGGGCCTATTGATCCAGCAGCATCCAACGGGTACAAGTTCATTCTACTGGCCATTGATTATTTCAAAAAATGGGTTGAGGCTAGGACTTTCAAGTCTGTAACCAAGAAGGCAGTGGTTGATTTTGTACACTCCAATATCATCCGTCGATTTGGAATCCCAAAGGTAATCATCACAGATAATAGTGCTAATCTTTACAGCAATTTGATGAAAGAAGTATGTTAGCAGTTTAAGATTACACATCGCAATTCCACCCCATATCATCCTAAGGCGAATGGAGCAGTTGAGGCAGCCAATAAGAACATAAAGAAAATACTGAGGAAAATGGTAGAAAGTTCCAGGCAATGGCATGAGAAGTTACCATTTGCGTTATTGGGTTATTGCACTACTGTTCGTACTTCAGTAGGTGCAAATCCTTATCTGTTGGTATATGGCACTGAAGCAGTGATTCCTACGGAAGTTGAAATCCCGTCTCTTTGGATTGTCGTCGAGGTTGAGATTGATTATGATGAGTGGGTCAAAACCCGTTTGGAGCAGTTGAGTTTAATCGATGAAAAACGATTGGCAGCAGTATGTCATGGCCAATTGTATCAAAAGAGGATGGCAAGAGCGTATAACAAGAAGGTGCGTCCCGGGAGGTTTGAAGTGGGGCAGCAAGTGTTGAAACGGATCTTTCCATATCAGGCTGAAGCAAAGGGCAAGTTCGCCCCGAACTGGCAAGGGCCGTTCATTGTGACCAGAGTATTGTCCAATGGCGCTTTATGTTTAACAAATATTGAAGGAAAATGCATAGATATGGCTATCAATTTTGATGCAGTCAAGAGATATTATGTATGATTTCTTTAGTATAATCACTGATTGTTTGTACTAGGCATTATCTCGAAGGTTGAAATAACGAAGGCAATTTGTTCTGCTATCTAAACACTTTACCCTTTGTTCACCCTTTTGAGCCTTATTTATTTTATTTTGTATCCCTCTTTTGGAATCAATAACCAAGAAGAAAGGAAAAGAGAAGAAAGAAAAGAAAAATGAAAAATATAAAGAAAAGAAAAACAGGAAAGGAAAAAATATAATAATAAGTGAAAAGAAAAATTGTAACAACAAGGAAAATCGGGTGAACTACGTTTGACCTGATTCCTTTTAAGGATACGTAGACAGCTTCACGGCTCGGTCATAAGGAAATAAAACTCGAAAGATCCCCAAGCAAGAAAACTGGGGCAGAAGTTGTGTTTATAATAAGAAATTTGGTTCCAAAAGTTGTAATTCTAACCCATTGAATTTTGTTGAGATTTTGATACCCTTTTCTTTCCAACCATATCCAAGAATCCATATTAATGTCCAAAGAAAGACCTCCCGATCAGTCTTCGAGAGGTGCCAAGTCAAGCAAGTAAAGATGATTCATACCAGGGGAAACACTCCGGTTTAAGAAAGGAAATGAAAAATGAGAGAGTCTTATTAGTGAAAACCCGCAAGGGCACTGTAAGGCGACGAAGGATGAGAGAAATGAGAGAGTCTTAGTGGTGAAAACCCTTGAAGGGCACTATAAGGCGAACAAAAACTGAGAGAAATCCAAAAATGAGAGAATCTTACTGGTGGAAACCTTCACAGGAACCATGAGGCGGTGAGGTATAGAGAAAGGGGCAAATAGATAAGGTTGACGGCAGAGATCCGTCGAGGCATCAAGCAGAACAAAGATGGTGATCCGGGAAAAAAAATGGGTTGTGGAAATCTTGAAACACGAAGCAAGACAATTGGAAATTGATTGAATTGAATAGACTGGGTTGATTAATCCGAAATGCACAACATGATCATTGGGATCGGTTATCCCATTCAGATAAGTCCTTTTCTTTTCTCAAACGATCTTCTCTTTTTATTTTGTCTTTTTGAAATCATTACATTTTTTCTTCTTTTGACTAAGGCTTTTTCAATGATAATTTTATTTTAACAAATAAGAAGGGATTTCAAAGCTTACTACCAGTTTCTAATATGGTGCAAAGCGAAGTGTGGCTAGGACAAGCCGATGATAACGTGATGGGACGTAAAAGGCGTCATTAGAAATCTAAATAATGGAATGTGTTAAGATTCAGTGAAAGGTATGGGATTAGAAGTGGCAAGAAACCGCGGGGGAAATTTTTGGATAAGGAGTAGTCAGAGGGTTGGAAATTCTCGACCGAGATCAAGGCAGTTGGACAAAACCGAATATGGAAAGGAAAGAAGGAAAACCATCCCCAGCAGGAGTATCACAACCAATCACCACACCCTAAACTGACCAATTTTTTCTTTATGTTTGAAATAGGGGTAGGAAGTGTTGTTGATAGCGGAGAAAATTTTCCACGAAAAGAGAGCAAGTACCAAACAGCCACCAAACTGGGGCAGAAATTTTTTTTTGTTTTGTGGAAGATAGTTGAAGTCAGGCGTCCACCTGGAGAGCAAGGAACGATAGTTAAAGATAGCTGAAGTCAGGCATCCACCTGGAGAACAAGGAACGATAGTTAAGATAGTTGAAGTCAGGCGTCCGTTTGAAGAACGAGGAACAATAGTTGAACATAGTTGAAGTCAGGCGTCCACCTGGAGAACAAGGAACGATAGTTGAAGATAGTTGAAGTCAGGCGTCCACCTAGAGAACAAGGAAC
>MU692335.1:15386-33918 GCA_026770625.1 Nicotiana glauca
GAATTCCTTACCTAGGATTTCTAGTTCGCAGACTGTAACAGAGTCAAACCTTCCTCGGTTCGGGATTAATTCGGTGACTTGAGACACCATTATATTCTCAAGTGGCGACTCTGAAATTTTTAAATAACTAATCTCGTTCCGACCGTCCTTTATTTGGAAAAACTCTTTTCACGCTTATATATATATATCCCTTTCGCCGGAGTATGTTAAAGCGCCGTAAAAAAGAGGTGTGACAGCTTGTACCCAAACCTTCACGTGGTTGCCTCGTTGCAGCTTCTGATGGGAGCTTTCCTAACTTTGACGGCTCATTGGGATTGTATCCAGCTTTTGCAAATATCTTGTAAGGTTAGGGTCAAAACCTTCATCTGTTCGCTTTGTAGGGAATGCCACATTCTGTAAACGATTTTGGGCTACAAACCCTACAAGCGGCTTTGAGGATGACTTTACTGCCTCAATTTGTTTGATCGGGAGATTTAAATCCTTTAGCATGCTAGCTTTGCGATTAGATGGTTCACTTTTGATCTTTCTTCCTTTTAGGGACATATTGGTGCGCTGAACTTACTTTCTTGCCATAAGCTGTAATATTCCCTCCATAAGATTTATTCACGTTGGGTTGTACATCCTTACTAACAGCTTTGGCTTCACCAGTAGTCGCCTCTTCTCTTTTAGTTGAGGGCTCTTTATTCTTGCTTTTCATACCATCATCAACTTTCAGCTCCTTCACAATGAGGTTCTTCAAGTAGAACTTCGCATCGGCGAAGTGTGACTCAGCCTCGGTGAATGGCTCATCATCAGCAATTATTGTCTTCTCAACTTCACCTTCATAGTATTTTAAACATTGATGGTAGGTAGACGGAACTACTTTATTCTCATGTATCCAAGGCCTCCCAAGCAAAACATTATATGAAGTCTTCGCGTCGATCACATGCAGCCATGCACTTGATTGCATATCTTCAATAGTGATTCCCAGCCTGATCGTGCCTATGGCTCTTTGCCCCCCTTGGTTGAATCCCTGGATCAACACACGACTTTCTGAGAGTTCATTCATGGGAATACCAAGTTCTTTCACAGTATGGATTGGCAAAATGTTCACTGGGGATCCTCCATCAACCAAAATCTGATTTACCCTTTTATCACACATATAGCCAACGAAGTACAATGGGCGGTTATGAGGAGTGTTACCTAGCAAAAGATTGTCATTTGTGAACGTGACCTTTTCCTCACAAGCATTAACTTCTTGATGAGTGGACTCGATGGCTTTTCCGAAGATGGTGCCAACGATAGGTCATCACTCTTTTCTTCCCCTTTGTCAGCATGTCAACAAGAGGCATCAATGCCCTCATGGGAAATCTTCGTGCGGAACCAACTTGGTAAAAACTCCTCCAAGGTCACTGGATTTTGTGGCTTTTGAGGGTGGTGCATCTCCACTTTTGCTTTCTTCGAATGCCTAACTGGATTCTTTTTTATTGGTCTTTTTACCATCATCTTCCTTGTTGGTTGTTCCACTGATTCTTTTCGTGGGCTCCTTTTGTGGTGCCTACGATGAGTCACCAATGTCCAACCTTCATCATCATCAGGTTGGTTGACTTCAGCTTTGTCGCTCTCCAGTAATTCTTCATCTTTACTTTCTTTAAATCCACATAATTCATCCGGACTGAATGAGCCAAAGGTGATAGAGACTTGGTTTGCTCTTGCTTTCTTATCTTCAAGAACGATCTTATTTTTGCGAGCCAAGTCCATGACTTTGTCCTTGAATACAAAGCATTCTCCAGAGGGTGGCTTACAAGTCAGTGATATTTGCAGTAATTTGGGTTGTCATTTGGTTTCCCAGCTTCATTTGCCCTCTTCATCTCCGGAATCTCAATGAGATTTAACTCGAGGAGTTCTTCAAAAATGGCTGGCACATCAGAGTCCAGGAATGGGTACTCTTTCTTCTATATTTCTTTTAGAGTCAACTTTCCACTTGGCTTGTCTTGAAAAGAAGTGGATTTCATACTCTGCTTCTTGCTCGCCTTCATCGTGAACTTCATAGGTGATGTATTGACATTCATAGCTTCTTTGCTTTCAAACTTGGGTACGAACTTGCCCCACTTCCTANATCTTTGCAGTTGAGGCTTGTATTCCTCCAACGATTGATAAAGTCGATAACTAGTTCCCCCTTTCTTTGACGAGTATTTGTGAGCTCTATCATACTCACAGTGTGTCTTGTGCTATAAAAGCGATTGAGAAACTCTTGCTCTAGTTGATCCCAACTATCGATAGATCCAGCCTCGAGGTCCGTGCACCAATCAAAAGCATTTCCTTTTAATAAGCAGACGAACTTCTTGACGAGGTAGTCTCCATAAGTCCCAGCGTTGTTGCATGTCTCAACAAAGTGCGCCACATGTTACTTTGGGTTACCTTTACCATCAAACTGTTGAAACTTTGGAGGTTGATAGTTGGGAGGCATCTTCAATATATTGACCCTTGCAGTGTATGGCTTTGCATATGTAAGGGAGGATTTGGCAGCAACCTCATATTTGTTCTTAATGGTTCCTTCAATAAACTCCTTCAATTGATCAATTGGAATCATCCGTTCAGATGAGAAAGGGATAACCTTAGTGGATGTTGCTTGTCTCGGGGGAGAGTCGCTCTCTAGAACCTCTGGGAGTTTGCCAGGTGCATGGGTGGATTCTTCTTCCATCAGAACTCCCACCCTGTCTGTTAGCTTGTCAATTCTGGCCTCTTGATTTTGCATGCATTTGGTCAAGCCAGTGATTGATTCTGTCAAGTTTGCCAACTGCTCCTCCATAGATGAAGTGTTTGTCACCATGGCTAGCATGATTTCGTGGATGGAGGAGAGTAGCATGGATTTTCACACAGATTGATCCTTGATTGGCTCACACTATGTGGTGTAAGTGGGGAGGATCCATCACTTGAAGCATCATCATCTTCCTTCATAACAGAGTCCTTGGATTTGGAGAGGTCAAGCAGAGCAAGAGTTTTCTTAATCTTTTTAGCAACATCGTTTCCTCCTTCAGCTGCGTTTGTGGCAGATCTTGCTCCTTTTGATGATGAAGATCTGAAAACAGAGGTTGATGTGGACGGCACTTGGGATTCTTGTTGTCCTAAAGAGCTTGATTTGCTCCTCGTAACCTGTCTGAAGCTTCCAAAGGTAACATCGAGGATGCTTTCCACATCAACATAGAACCTGGAATTGCCTTGGTGGAAGTTGAAACAGAGTTGATTTTCTTTGAAGCCATTTCAATGTTCTTGAACTTCGGTGATTGAAAAGTTGAGATGAGAGGTAGAGATTGTCCCACTGGGCGTGCCAGAATTTGTAGACAATAAATTTGTGTCAAGAAAATAAAATTAAGACCGAAAATATCGCAACAATCGTAGTATTTTTATTTCGTATATTTGAGTGTTAGAATATCTATGAATCCTCTGATTCTTCTTTCCAATAGTAAATAAATTCAAGGGCCTTTGAGCTTGATCTTGAATATGTATTTGATTTATCCGTCGTGAACACTTTGATTGTTTCTACGAATTTTATCACGAACAAGTAGCCTTGATCTTGAACATCTTATATTTGATTTGACTTCGTTCTTGATCTTGAACTTGATTCGTTCTTCATTCTTGAGCTTGAACTTGATTCGTTCTTCGTTCTTGAACTTGAACTTGGTTGCTTGAACCCTGAAACTTGTAGAGAAATTTGCGGCGTTTCATCCACGAGCTCTCTCTTGCTTCTTGTTATAACTTTTGATGGTTTTTCTGGGTTACCAAGACCCCTATTTATAGTTGTGGAAGGGAAGAGTTATGATAAGAACAAACTCTTTCCGACCAATCAAATTGAAGAATGATATGGCCGCATTTGATTGGGCAGAACATATCACTTGCACATGTGGCGCGATTTCATTGGCCTTTTAGTGTGACTGGGCATGCCTTGTTGTTTTGACACGTGGCATAGTCCTATTGGCTTTTCCGCTTGACTTGGCGTGCCACGACATTTGACACGTGGCACTGGGCCTCTAGGAAGATGACATCTTGGGCTTAATGAAGTGGGCTCATCACTTTAGCCAAATAAAATGGACTAACCCAATGGATTAAAATTTATTTATTTAACCCATATGTGTTGGACTTATATAATTAATTCATTTATATATTAGCCCATAATATTTATTTGGACAAATATATCTTGAATTTAAAATATAGCCCAAATTATTTTATCGATTTAGATTCGATAAAATTTAAATGCTTAAAATCCCTCTTTCTCCTTTTTCTTTTTACGGATCAATTGATTTTGTGGCTTATCCGTAAGGTTATTTTGTTCTAATCAAATTATATAAAAGCTATATTGAACTATATATTTCCTACTTTTCTCGTATACCCTTATACAATAAAACTTTGTTGTTTTTGTTTTTGTTTTTGTGGTAATTGAGATCAACGTTTATTTTATTGAACTTGCTCTATATATATATTTTTGTTTATTTATATGTGGTCATCCTTAAAGGAGAATGGTAAAATATAATACAGGAGATTGATAAATAAAATACACAAAAACTTGCAGAATTATTTTCTTCGATTTAAATTATAACCGATAATAGGAAATCATTTTCAAGTGAAAAATGTAATTTTTCTAGGATGCAGATGTTTCGATTCCAACTAACAAGTAACAACCGTAACCAATATAGTGGATATCCATTATTTGTGTCAATTGAGTTTGTTGTTTAAATTTGTATTTAAACTTAAATGATTTGGACGGAAGATACAGAAATTGATTAATGAATTGAATAACTAGCCTCCAAAACATGAGGACAAAAGAATATATATATCGGAATAATGATGTAATATTCAATTGCCAATAATCAATAATATAAAATTAAAGAAGCATTCGTTACATCTTATATAACTCCTATCAAAGCCTGAACTAGCTAAGGCTCATAAATTAGGCAAGACTCTTATAATCCATGTTATAAGCGAGTCACTAAAAAGAACAGTCCGATGTATTAACCTTCCGCTATATACAGGATCCAAAAAAAGGTCGGATTACAAGAATTGTACGCGGCCTTTTTATATTTCTGCAAGAGGCTGGGTAAGGCTTTTACGGATATATGCTAAGTTTGATAAAACGAAAAATAGCAAAAGTAGAAGAATCTCAAAATAGAAAAAAATATGCTAGATAGTCATTTATTGTCCGTAATTCCAACCTCGAACTTTAGCTGTTGTTGGGCCAAATAACCGACTCAATGATACTCTTAACATGTTGTGATATTGTTTGATTTGGGCCAAACTCGAACCGTTTTCCACAAAAGGCCTCAAGCGCAATCATGTTAGAGACGCCCCTCCCCCCTCCTTTTTTTTTCCTTTTTTTCCCATTTATCAATTGTTAATCTATCCCCGGTTGGCCCCCCTTAGAATGCGACATTTTATGGACTTTCCTTTTTAGAACATGGAACGACTTCCAAATCGAACATATATTTTCTCCTACGAAGATACACTATAAGGGATCGTTAATTATTTTGGTATTGTTTTTTATCCACTGTTTGATATATTGTATTAAAAATGACAATTGCATAATTTCTAAGACGAAGGTATAAGTTATCCCTGTACTAATTCTAATCCCGGAATAACTTATGCCAGGTTTGCTAACTAAACAGTATTAAGGTGGTATTAAATTTTTATACCAGCACTATATCTACTTATACCTCGTACCAAACGACCCCTAAAAGAATAGAGTTTAAGCATCGCCGGTATAAAGAATTGTTTAAACTATTAAATTATCTAAATACAAATAAATTCTTTTTAAAATATGAGATTTGTAACCTTAAAAATAAAATTTTTTGTGTAGTAACTATGTTCCCCTAAAAAAATAATAACATACAGATGAAAAAGAGAAATAGAGAGAAAGGCAAGAAAATGGAAAAATAAAATAATAACACGCTATAATTCTTCCACATAGCATCAACGCACCTATGAAGTCAACCACTTGAAAAGAAATTAATGAGAGAGAATTAACAAAACCATATTTCTAGCTACATAAACATATTTTATTTGCAGCCGCAAAAATTAAACAATTAATTAGTCACAACTATAACCCCAACCGACCACTTAATTTATCACATTATATGGATATTTTCCATTACTCAGTCAAATTACTCGCTAAACATCTCTTTATTTTTCCTCTTTATTATTTTCCTAATCACTCTCTCTTTACCCCACTTCAACAACACCCTTTTTAATTATCATCACAAAATAAACACAATATATATACATAACCGTTGATCTATAATTCAACTAGAGCTAACCATCTCTCCCTCTCTAGTAATTTCTCTCTTTTTTCATGGTGTCTAAAATGCTTAGATTGCCAAATATACATATGAATTTCCCTACATTTTCATCAGACTTTTTGCCTAAACCATCTATTATCAGATTAAATGAAGGTAACCTAGCTGCACCTACACCAAAACTTATATCCACTATGGAAATCTCCAAGAACATTGCTCATAATGTAACTACTAGTATTAATACTATAACAGATCGTAGTTGTAGTAGTAATACTAGTAGCAGCAGCAGTAGTAGTAGTAGTAATACGGAGAGATTGGCTTCGATGTGGAGAGACGTTCAAGGGTCAAATAACTGGGAAAACCTAGTAGATCCATTGGATTCTCTTCTCCGCGAGGAGATTATTCGATATGGAGAGTTTGTGGCTGCTTGTTATGATGCATTTGATCTTGATCCAAATTCAAAAAGATACTTGAATTGCAAGTAAGGGAAAAAGAGGATGTTAAGAGAAGTAGGGTTGGGTGATTCAGGTTATCAAGTGACAAAATACATATATGCCACTCCAAATATTAATGTCTTCTACATTGGTGGCAATAATATTGGCTCATCATCATGTGGGAGATGGATTGGATATATTGCAGTATCAAATGATGAAGAAACAAAAAGACTTGGAAGGAGAGATGTGCTTGTTACTTTTCGTGGAACGGTCACTAGTCCTGAATGGATAGCCAATTTGATGAGCTCATTAACTCCTGCACGTCTTGATCCTCATAACCCAAGGCCTCAGGGTAAGGTTGAAGCTGAATTCTTGAGTTTGTACACCTCAAATGAGGGTGAAAAGTTTGGCCTAGAAAGTTGTCGCGAACAATTACTTTCTGAGGTAGGGAAAGTACTAAACAAGTACAAAGGGCAGGAAATGAGCATAACTTTGGCAGGACATAGCATGGGGAGTGCATTAGCCCTATTACTAGCCTATGACATTGCAGAGTTGGGCCTGAATCGTGACAGGTTATCGAATAATCACAGAACAGTACCGGTGACATTTTTTTTGTTTGGAGGGCCAAGAGTTGGAAACTCTGGCTTCAAAGAGAGATGCGAAGAGCTAGGTGTAAAAGTTTTGAGAATAACAAATGTAAATGACCCTATAACAAAACTTCCTGGGGTTTTTTTGAATGAACATTTTAGGGTTTTGGGTGGGTGGTATGAGGTACCATGGAGTTGTTCATGTTATGCACATGTTGGAGTTGAAATCTTGTTAGATTCTTTCAAGATGCATAATCCTTCATGTGTACATGATTTAGGAACTTATCTTAGTTTGCTCAAGTGTCCCAAAAGATTACAAGTTCAAAGAGAAGAATTAGGCATTGATTTCTTCAATAAAGCAAAGGAGTTTGTCATTTCTGGAGCTCAAAACTTCAATGCCTTGCAATTGAAAAATGCTGCCATGAATATAGTGAACTTGGTTCAGTCTCAAAGGACTTAAAATTATATCATGGCATGCTCTAGATCTAGTGATGTATTTTAACTTTAACCTAAAAATAGACAGTTATTTTTGGTAGAAAATATAACTTTAGAAAGGGAGCCTTGGCGTAACTGGTAAAGTTGCTGTTATGTGACCAAGAGGTCATGAGTTCAAGCCGTGAAAGCAGGCTCTTGCAGAAGTGCAGGGTAAGACTGCGTATAATAGACTCGATCCTTCCCTGGATCCCGCACATAGCGGGAGCTTAGTGTGCCAAACTGCCCTCTTATATATATAACTTTAGTTTGCATTCTCTGGGAAAGATTATGAGGTTTAGAGTTTGCAAATACATATTGTACAATATTAATAATAGTAAATAATGAAAGGAAAATCAACTCAATATCAGAATATCGTCTTCTTTATTTTATTTAGTCATTTGATTAGGTATTTTCAGGGGCGGCCCTTCCACAAAGCAAGTAAAACAACTGCTTTAGGCCCCGTATTTTTAGGGGCCCCATTTTTTATTTCACCTATTAAATTATGTATAACTTTTAAAAAAAGTTTTGTAAAGCGAAAAAGTGTGATTTCTTTACCAAGGAAATTACACTTGAAATGAATATCGAGCCTAAATTTCGTAAGAAACGTGTGAATTAGGAAGCAACAATTTGATGTGATTGTTGATAATGAAATCTCAAAATCTTTCGAAGAGTATTTTAGAGTTGATTGCTTTTATACATAATAGACAAGGCTATTTTTTCACTTCAAAATAGATTTAAACAATTCGTAGCATATGAAAATATTTTTGATTTTCTATTTGATCGTAAAAACTAAGATCACTAGATATTGAAAATTTGAAAAAATATTGCCTTAATCTTGAATATTCCTTAAAGCATAATAATCAATTCGTATTTAATGGTTTAGATTATTTTCTGATAAAAGTATTAAGGAAAATAGAACAATTAGAAGATAGCAGTTTAATTGATACACTTAATAAAATAAAATAAAATTTAATTATTTTCCAAATGCCTAAATCGCTTATGGAATAATGTTAATAACTCATATTACCGTTGCTTCAACGGAAAGAAATTTTCAAAATTAAAATTAATAAAATCTTACCTAAGATGTCACAAGAAAGGTTAAATAGATTAGCTATATTATCAATTGAGAAATATTTATTAGGAGTCATTGATTATAAGAAAATTATTAACAACTTTGTATTTAAGAAAAGTTAAAAAAGAAAAGACTTCAAATAAAAAAATTAAAAAATTAAGGCCCCTCACAAAATTTGACTTTAGGCCACAAAATTCGTCGGGCCGCCCCTAGGTATATCTAAGGGGTTAAATCAACCTCTTAGTACTTGGTTATGGACTCACCGACCAGAAATCTTTCCCAAAACATAAAACAAAAATAAAAAAAAAAATTAAAGGGGAAAAGAAGAAGATAACTAGAGGAAGATGACTGACAAGGGTTACGGTAGAGTGGAAAGTACTCATTTATCTTTAATCTGAGGTCTTGGGATCGAGCTTTGAGTATAAAGTTTCCTTTGTTAAGGAACGGTTAATACAATGCAACACTTTCGGTGCGATCCTGGATTTAATCGGACCTTAATGCAGAATAGCGGGAGGGACACTAAAAATAAAAATAAAAATAAGGGAGATACATATGGTGCATATTAAAGCTCTTATTTCATGGTTATGCATGATATGTTATTTGATACTCAGTACGTAATAGATTTTAAGACTAGGTCAATGGAAAAAAAAATACTCAAAGCATATCTTAACTATTATTCCTCCGTCCAAAACTTATGTTCCTATTTCTCTACCATCCTATATTTATTTTGACAATTTTTTTCTAATTTAATTGAACTCAACCTGTAAGGTTCCAGAAAATCTAAATTAATACATTAGCCCCTTCGTTTGTTCCTAGTTTAAGCAAGAGAATTAAATGAAAGAATTACAAGAAAATACACGTAGTCGATTTCGTACCATCACAAAAAATGGTTCATATTTTTAAGTTTTACCCGATCTAGCCCATATTGTACATATTTTGAAAGCACTAGCAAATTCAAAATATGTGTTCTTACAACCACTGCTTCAAAAAGCTATGGAGTTAAATGTGTATTCTCACAACCATTGCTTTCTTTCTCTCTCTTCTTCTCACATCTTCTACATATGCTTAAAGGGGCCGTCCACCATTACTGCTTCTTTCCCTGTGTCGCCTAGTTGCAATATAAGAAAATTGAAGAGTAGAAGTCCACCATTTAAGGCCACTAAAGCTTTACCTTCGAAAATAGGATTTTTTGAGTTTGCTAGTTGTTTGGATTGGGTGTTGCTCCAATTAATTGAAATTATCAAAAGAAGTTCAAAATTTAAATTTGAAGTGCTTTGGAGTAGATTTAAATTTCAGAAAAAATGCAAGGAAGAAGACGAAGTCAGTTTTTTGTATAATTATGTATAATATTGTATAAACACATCTTATATATACACTATTATACACTTTTATACAAGCGTCTGTAGGCGAACTTCTTTTATGATTTTTGGTTGCAATTCTTGTTAAAAAACAGTCCAAATCTCCATTAAATGACTTCAAATTTTATATACAAGAAAAAATAAAGAAAAAAAATATTGTTGTATTTTCAAGAAACTGATGTAAAGAGAAATGAGGATGTATATGCCTTTTTTTCCAAGTTTGATTTGTAGGCATAACTAGTTTCTTCGTACGACTTTGTGTCTATGATTTTGTTTTAATAAATTTAAACCACCTCGAGTTGGTTTTATTAAAAAGGTAAAAGAAAAAATTCATTGACAATAGTAGAATTGTTTTTAAAAATATAATAATGTCAGTGTATATAATTAGAGTTCGGAAAAGGGCTAAATATATCCTTCTGCTTTCAAATATTGTTTTTGGTATTTTAAGGCCATAAAATTGGAATTTCACATAATTCATAGATTTTTATGTGTTATAGCCATCGCCTTCTGTATGGTCCCGGTCTGCCAGACCCGAATTGCCTAAAATTTTGTCGGACCGTCAAAAATGACCTAAGGAACAATAGTTACCGTCTCTCCCTAAACGTTCCTCATTTTTTTGGCTATTGTGGTTCTTATTTCAATACAAATTCAAATTAATATATGAATAATTGGTTGACCTAAAAAGGCCAAAGCAGAAGTAATAAAAAAGAATATCTTTTACAAAAAGAATTGAAATAAAGCAGAAGAAAATTAGGAACGAGGTTATCAAAACGTGTTGAAATGGGCCCCGTTTGGCCATATATTTTCCCAAAATAAATTTGAAATTTATTTTCAAAATTCGTGTTTGGCCATAAATTTTGCCTATATTTTGGCCAAATCCCAAATCGCAAATTTCAAATCTCAAAATCAGCTATTGAGTTGAATTTGGGTCAAAATCCCAAAACTTGGAAATTTTTAGCATGTTTTTCCAAAATAAAGTTGGAAAATATGTTTTGAAAATATATGTCCAAATATATTTTCATCTTCAAATCAAACTTCATCCAAATCAAATTTTTCAAAATAAATTTGAAATTTATGGCCAAACGCTACCTTAGAGTCTTTGACAAAATTCCTAGTAAGTGTCTTTTCATGTAACCTGGGGTCGCCGGCATGTACGGACACAAAAATACAAAGTTTGCTTCCTATGATTCCCATTCCAGCTAACCATATTTTGTTTTTCTTGGCTGCCAGCTCCTATCTCCCTCTCATTTTCAAGAGAAAATTTTCAGGTAAAAGAAAATCATTTACGTAAGAAAAATTAGTAATAATATTAACCAAGAACAAGAAGAAAAAAAAAACTTATCGAAAAATAATGTATCGTTGCAAGCCATTGCCTTGAAAGCGATTTCAGCCTGACAGAGTGCAAATCGTTAAGACCGATTGTGTTACAACCCAAAGGGTCATCACCTGTTTTCTCACTTATGTTGTGTCTCCAAGGCCTTGGAAACCTCATTTGGGGTTGCCTCGATTTGCGTGCATGATCTGGGCGCGTAGCCGGAAAGCTTAAATATGAGTTATGTGTGAAAAATGACAACTTTTGATATTAATATGCATAATATTGACTTCGGTCAATATTTTGGGTAAACGGATCCGGACCCGTGATTCGACGGTCCCGAAGGGTCCGTAGAAAAATATGGGACTTGGGCGTCTGCCCGGAATCGAGTTCCGATGTCCCAAGCCCGAGAAATGAATTTTTGTGTGAAATTATTTTCTGAAATCAATTAAGGAAATTGGAAAAGAAAATTGATCAGAAATCTATGGTATCGGGCTCGTATTTTGGTTCCGACGCCCGGTACAAGTCTTATATATATGTTAAGCGCTTTCTGTAGAGTTTGGTTGAAAAGGATGTCATTTGACGTGTTTCAGACTTAAAATGAAAAATTTAAGTTTTTATGAAAGTTGAAAGAAAATTATGTTTTGAGGCTTGATTCTATATAAATGATGTTATTTTGGCGATTTGATCGCATGAGTAAGTTCGTAGGATGTTTTTGAGGTTGTGTGTATGTTTGGTTTGAAGTCCCGAGGGCTCGGGTGAGTTTTGGATAGGCCACGAGTTGAATTTTTGAACTTTGGAAAAAATGTTGCAGGTCAGGTCTGGTATCTTCGCATTTGCGAAGGATTTCTCGCAAATGCGAGTCCACCATCGCAAATGCAAGAAAGGAGGATCTCTGCTTGGGTCGCAAATGCGATAACTCTGTCCGCAAATGCGAGGGCCGCCCAGCCGCAAATGCGACGTTAATTATCGCAATTGCGAAGTCCGCATTGAGGCTCAGTGTTCGCAAATGCGAACCTTTCTTCGCAATTCCCAACTTGGCAGGGTCAGGGTTCGCAATTGCGAACCCCAGTTCACAATTCCCATACCTGCAACCTGCATTTTTCATACTTAGACGATTTTAAGCTTCATTTTTCATATTTCTCAAACCCAAACACCCATAGGCGATTTTTCAAGAACTCTTCCTTCTCCAATCCATTTGTAAGTTTTATTTTCACTTAATTTCTTCAATCTTTAACATTATTTATAATGTTTTCATCTTAAAATCAAGGATTTTCATGGGTGAAAATGGAGATTTTGGGTAGAACCTAGGTTTTCTTAAAATTGGGGATTTGGACCTCAATTTGAGGTCCGATTTCAAAACAAATAATAGATATGAACTCGTTGGGGAATGGGTAATCGGGTTTTGGTTCGAACCTCGGGTTTTGACCACGTGGGCCCGGGGTCTTTTTGGAAATTTTTGGGCAAAACTTTGGGAAATTCATTTTTATGCAATCAAATTGATTCAATTAGCATTTTTTGATACATTCAAGTAATTTGTGACTAGATTCGAGCGGTTTTGTGGTGAATTCGAGGGGAAAAGCTATACTAGAGGCTTGAGTTGAGTTTGGAGCTTTCGAGGTAAGTGTTTGATCTAACTTTGGATTGAGGGAATAGGGTTAGAGTGTTGTTTGCTAATTGCTAACAACACTCTAATCCTATAAGAAGACTATTGAGTAAGAATTAAAAGAACTAGAAAGAGATATGGTAAATCCCTTGCCAGGACGTTTTGAGTATATTGATTTTCTCCCTTGCCGGGATGTTTTGAGTATATTGTTGTTGCTCCCTTGCCGGGATTTAGCTGTTTATTTTGGTTTCCCCTTCCCAGGATATTTAATGTTGTTTGTCTATCCCCTCGCCCCGTTTGGTTGTAATTGTTGATTGGGTGAGGAAGAATGATTATGCACGAAGGGTCATTCCGTGCCATGTTTGAATATTTATGCACGAAGGGTCATTCCGTGCCATGTTCTGAATAATTATGCATGAAGGGTAATCCCGTGCTATATTTTGATTATTAATGCACGAAGGAACAATCTGAGCCCTGATATGAGAGTTTATGTGAGGAAAAGCGCGAAAGTTGATGTCGTGCACTTTATTTAATTAATCGTGGTGAGGACGAGAGCAAAATCAGCATGAAGGTCGGTGCCGTGCAATTATTGATTAATTTTCTCCCCTTAATTGTTGTCATTGTATAGTTTCACTTCTCTATCCGTTGATTCTATATCTGAACTGTTACACCCCCATAACATGCTCCCGGTCCTCTTAGCTGTTAAAATTTTGTATATTTTCTTTCTATTGCATATATCTGCATAAATTTGTTTTTGGTAGGTCCTGTCTAGTCTCGTCACTACTTCGCCGGGGTTAGGCCAGGCATTTACCAGCACATGGGGTCGGTTTTGCTGATGCTGCACTCTGTGCATCTTTTTGCACAGATCCAAGAGCAGCTTTTGGACCTTAGCAGAAGGATTTGATCGGGAGCTGACTTCAGTTGTAACGACCAGACTGGTTGTTTTGTGTTTTAGAACCCCGTTCCCTTAAATGAAACTTCCCACACTTGCTCTAACTAATTTATGACTTGCGGGGACGGGTGATTCGGAAGTTAGAAGAGTTTTGAGCAAGAATATGTCCATTTGCTTCTTTAAATTTTTCTAGAAAGGCCAAGTTTGACTTCGAACAACTTTCTTGGAAAACGGACCCGGATTCATGATTTAACAGTCCCGGAGGGTCCGTGAAAAAATATGGGACCTGGGCGTATGCTCGGAATCAAATTCGGAGGTCCCTAGCCCGAGTTCGGAATTTTTATGTAAAATTGTTAAATCGAAGTTTTAAAGAATTTAAGAATCTAAGTAATAATTAAAAAACCTAGGTATCGAGTTCGGACTTCGGTTCTGAAACTTGGTACAAGTTTGAAATATCAGTTAAGACCTACCCGTAAAAATTGGTGTCAATTCGGGTAGTTTAAGGGCGTTTTGACCCGTTGAAAGGGAATTAAGAACTTGAAGTTCATTAAGTTGATTCAATTGGTTTTGGGGTTCGATTCCTTGATTTAGCGTTGTTTTGAGTGTTTCGAGGATTCGACTAGGTCCGCCTCGTGATTTCAGACTTGTCGGTATGTTCGGGCGGGGCTCGGGAGCCCTAAGCGTCAAATGGTCGAGGTTCGAGCGAAGTTGAAATTTGAAAAGGAACCATTCCTGCTGCTTCTGTCATAACTGCTTCTGCGGCTCTTGGACTGCAAAAGCGGGCGCCTATTCGCATAAGCGGAACGTGGGCAGCCCAGGGAAAATCGCAGAAGCGATTCCCAGACCGCAAAAGCGGTCCCGCACTAGCGGCTTTCGGACTGCAGAATCGATTTCCCCAGCCTGGGCCAGGACCGCAAAAGCGGCCCAAAACCGCAGAAACAGGGGCCGCAAAAGCGGTATTTCTTCCGCAGAAGTGAAAAGGGCTCGGCAGAGGGGTTCATTTAATTCGAACCTTAAGCCATTTCTCTCACTTCTCATTCAATTCTTGGGCGATTTTGGAGGTTTCAAAGAGAGGGTTTCAACATAACATCATAAGGTAAGTAATCCACACTCGTTCTTAGATTAAATACATGAACATTAGATAGATTTAACACTAATAATAAAGTAAAATCAAGGGTTAGAGATAGACCTAGGGTTTTGATAAAAATTAAGATTTGACCACCTAATTAACTATGTAATAAACTAAAAATCACATATTAGTAATTCTTAAGTTATAGAGAGTAATTTCCTTCGAAAACTCTCGGAATCCACGCACGTGGGCCTGGGGTCGGAATTTAGGAAACTCATGGTAAAGGTTGGGAAACCACTTGAATAGTTAGGATTCAATCTTGTGAGCCTTTATTGATTAGTTCTTACTTTGTTTGATTAGCTTGAGATTGTCGGCTTCGAATTAAAGACTTGGGATCGTTCTTGGAACTTGGAAGTGCACTTTGGAGCGAGGTGAGTCTCCTTTCTAACCTTGTAAGAGGGAAATGTCCCCATAGGTATAATAAATAACCAAATTGCTTATATACGGGGGCTACGTACGTATTAGGAGACGAGAGTCCATGCGTAGCGACTATATGACCGGGTAGCCTAGGATCCTAAAGCATGTTTTATGTGAAATGTCTGTAATCTTGTTGGCTGTTGAATTGCTTAGATCCTAACGAGTTGGATACCAAACTTCTAAAAGGATTCGATGTCATTTATTCTGTAATTATTAAAAGAGAATTGACTTGTACTTGGAAGAACATGTATTCCTATGTGTACCTGCGTCACATGGATGATTTGCGAGCAAGGTGATTATATTTACATTTTACCGCGTCGCACGTATGATTCGCGAGCGGAGTAATAAATGCATCTATGGTTCGAGCCGTTCGACCCTCGGCAGTGCACATTTACTTTCCTCTCAAATCGGGCCATACGTTCCTCGGTGGTTATTTGTGTATGAATTATCTAGCTTCTACTTGTGGCTAAAATTTTCCAGATTTGCTTAATATGTATAAATGAACGGATATACTCTATGAAGGTTTAAAGGAAGCAATCCTATTTTAATCTTGAAAGTTTTATAACTTGAGTTATATCTACTTGTTAAATGATCCTCATTATTTTGACCTTAGTAAGTATCAAGTCGACCTCTCGTCTCTACTTCTTCGAGGTTAGGCGGGATACTTACTGGTACATGATGTTTATGTACTCATGCTACGCTTATGTACTTAAATGTACAGGATCTGAGGCAGGTGGATCTGGTTACTATTCGAGCGCGCATCAGTGAGATATCTTAGACTTCTAGGGTGAGCTGCCTCCTTTCATTGACGATCTGCAGCCGAATAAGTCATCTCTGTACTTTTGTTTTTCTGTCTATCCTGATTCAGACAGTAGGATAGTATATTATTCTTTTATATATTCTCTACTAGTTGCCCATAGCTGTGACACCAGATTCTGGCACACACTTTAGTAGACTAGTTTTGGGTTGTAACATTATATCTCTACATTGATTTCTATATCGGGTCCTGGAAACCCATTTTGGGATGCTTATTCCCTTCTTAAAAATGTTGATGTTGTTAAACTTAGAAATGTTTTCCGTAATTTGGCTTGCCCGACAAGGTCGTTGGGCACCATCATGACCTGTTAAGGAAATGGGTCGTGACAACATGGTATCAGAGCACTAGGTTCACGTAGTTCTCACAGTGTTATGGGAAAACCTAATTGAGTCTTGTAGATCGGTATTGAGACGTCTGTATTTATCTTCGAGAGGCAATAGGGTGTTAGGAAAGACTATTCTTTATTCACTTCCTATCGTGCAGTGGTTAATGTACTAAATTTCCATTTTTAATCTCTCACAGATGGTGAGGACTCGTACCGCCGACGTTCCTGACCCGGGAGGAGCTCCTCCCCCCCGTTGCTAGAGGCCAAGGTAGAGGCCGGGGGAGGGCACCTACCCGTGGTAGGGGACGAGGGCGTCCTAGAGCTATTCCAGTTGCACCACCAGCAGATCCTGCGAGGGATCCGGTCATTGAGGAGCAGGGTGAGGTGCCCGCAGCTGAGCCTACCCCGGTTGATTTCATGATAGGACTAGGATTTTAAGAGGTCATGGGCCGCATACTTCGGTTCATGGATACTATGACTCAGGCTGGTTTATTTCCAGCAAATCTAGCCACCTCACAGGCAGGAGAGGGAGCACAGACTCCTACTGCCCATGCTCCAGGTCATACAACTGCAGTTTATCAGACTCCGGGTGCACTACCCGCAGATGGGGTTCAGCCGGTTGCTACAGTGGCACCCCAGCCTAGGCCAGCTGTGGACGGCGATCCGCAGAAGTTACTAGACAGATGGACTAGACTTCACCCTCTAGTCTTCGGGGGTGAACGTCATGAGGATGCCCAGGACTTCATTGATAGGTGCAGGGACAGACTGCATAACATGAGGATATTGGAGTCACATGGAGTTGACTTCACTACTTTTCAGCTCGAGGGCAGGGCCCGTAGATGGTGGCAGTCCTATGCACATAGCAGGCCAGCAGATTCTTCTCCCCTCACCTAGGGTCAGTTCACTCAATTATTCCTTGATCGGTACATTCCACCCTCCGAGAGGGAAGAGCTGCGTCATTAGTTCGAGCATCTAGAGCAGGGTCAGATGTCAGTGACCGATTATGAGGTGAGGTTCTCGGAGCTATCCCGCCATGCACTCATGATACTTCCCACAGAGACAAAGAGAGTGCGTAGGTTTGTTACGGGATTATACCCCACTACTCGATATGGTATGGCCCGAGAGGTATGGTATGTTCGCGTAACTTCAGTCCCTCCCTTCCTCGCGTTCGCGTTAGAGTCCACGCGTTCGCGTAGACCAAGTTCTGGAACCCCGCATTTTTCCTCTTCGCATTCGCATCCTCTTCCACGCGAACGCGACGCTTACCCGTCTTCCTTCATCGCGAACGCGATAGGTGTGTCGCGAACGCGATGAACATTTTTGCCCAGCGAATTTTTAAGTTAAAACCGGAACCAGTGACGAGATTTTCATAATTTCACACGAAACCCTTTCTTCTCCAAGCACTTAGGCGTCCATAGAATCTCCCATTCGTCAAAACTTCTTGGGTAAGCATTGTTCCACTTGTTTCTTTTGATTTTCTTCATTAATTATTGAAATCCTAGCCCAAATCATAAAGTTTAAGGTAGAAATTATGGGTTTTGAGCAAAGTTAGGGTTTTGAGAATTTTGGGTAATTCAACCCTAATTTGGGGTCAAATCTTAAAACAAATTATATCTTTGGACTCGTTGGGTTATGGGTGATTGAGTTTTGGTCCGAGCCTCGAGTTTGGATCATGTGGGCCCGATGTCTAATTTCGGGATTTTTGGAATAATGCTAGAAAATTCATATCTAGGCTATGGGTTGTTACCATTGAGTCTTTATTGATATTATTAAATTGATTATGCCTAGATATCACTGAGTTCGAGGTTGAATCACGAGGTAAAGCAATAGTTGAGGATTAAGC
>MU692336.1:12291-43453 GCA_026770625.1 Nicotiana glauca
GGGGGGGGGGGGGGGAGGGGGTTGTACCATTTATCACCCAGCAGCTACTGCATCAGTTCTGGGCTGGAATCGAGTAGTTGATGAAGCTTTGCTCCAGAACTATTGTTCTCATAAACTTCACTCTCCTCATTTGCTCTATCCAAGGAACCAGAGTTATTGACTCTTGCTAGCAGGTTTGCTATGCCTACAAGTTACAGCCTCTTATCATCGATTTTATCTCTCCAGAACTATAGTAACATACAAATCCAAGTGGAAGTTCCAAAGTAGAATGATCATCTGCTATCTCTTTACCAGACATTGTAGCCATCAAATGGCCTCTGCCATTCTCTTATCTTTCCTCGGATTGGAATTAATAGTTAAATGATTAAGTACTTTTGATATATTTATCGTTTCCTATTGTTTTCATTTGTGAGCGATGTGCTACTTGATGGATATACCTTTGTTGATTAGTGTACATATTAACTTGTGTCAGTATGCTTTTTGATTTCTCCATCAAGCCGATCTCTTTGTCCGTTACTTGAATGGAATCTCCTCGAGTAGAATGTCTTCTTTTAATTGTTAAACGAATAGTAATTATGTAATATTAATTAAATATGTGGAAAGTATTATATTATTATTTTATTTTGAATTATATTCATACTGGTTTTCTTAGTAGGTTGAATTTTTTTAATGCAATATACACATTATGGCTTTTTATTTGTTCTCTCTTCATTGCAAAAGTTTACTCGCTGTACTATGGGATCAAAGTTAAGTTAGAGGAAAGTTTGATTTTGGTGCGAGATATACGGAGTATGCAAGTAAAGTAAGATACAAGCTTATTCCTTTTGTTTATTAGTGCTAGTTGTTGTGAGTCGCATAATGTTTTCTACTGTAATGCGGAAAAAGAGAATGAGAATATGAACACCTTAATTGGCTTTTGTTCTTTTGTTTCAAATGTAGTTCCCCTGTTGCTTTTTTTTTTTTTGTGGGTATTTCCTATTTATTGAACTTGTATTTTACTTACTGAAGGCCACTTGTCTCCTCAGGGTGCAGCTTTTCTGTATTTCTCGTTACCATTGTTGAACAATTCATGAATAGCTTGACAGAGATAACCTTTCCTGTTTTCACATTCTTAAAAGTTTAGGTTTGAATATTCCACTATCTTGGTAGGTTGTGTCTTTATAACATGGTGAAGACTTGAGAGAGTTAGGCTTTTTCTCCATAGTGTAGACTTTAATGTATCTGATCTTTCTCCTTTAATTAGTTATTTAATTTTTGTTACTAAATCGGCATAAATGTGTTATTTTAACATATCAAAAATTTGAAGTCCAAAGAACCTATCCTTGAAGAAAGTGGAGAGCAAGTTGAAGTACAAGATGTTTTTGTTTTGTTAGAGATGGTTTAAAGACACTTTGTTATGTACATATATGCTGCAATTTTACTTTTTTTTTTTATTTTTAGGAATTGTTAAAAATAATGTCTTACAATTTGAATTGACTTCTCGTAAATATGATACTTTAGTTCTTTGTATTAACAAGATATTAAGTATGTTGTTTCTTTTCAAATGTTGTAGGCCGTGTATGAGAGCATATATTAACAAGATGTTTTCATGTAATTTAAATTTTCGTAATGATATTTATTATATTTTCATATTAGCAAAGATAAATGTGGTCATTAAAACTCTTTAACGACAGGTTTGTCAAACGGATAAATAACCATTAACGAAGAAAATTTTTGGCTATTATACAGTTAACGAAGGGAATATTGGTCGCTAAAAGCACTTGAATTGCCTTAAATAGTTGTTGTCATTAAAGACTTTTAACGACCGGACAACAAATTAGCAAGTGAAAAATCCTGCCGCTAAAAAGCATGTATAACGATCAGATATTATGCCGTCGCTAAAGAACCTTTAACGACCGGATTGTAAACCGGTTGTTAACTTTTAACGTCGGGGCTTTTAACGACCGGTGACGATCGGATTTTTTTCGGTCATTATCAACTTTTAACGACCGGAATTGGAGTTTTAACGATCAAATTTTCCCTCACTAAAGGCCTATTTTCTTTTAGTTTGATACCTTTTGTTTGGTTTGGTTTTGGTTTTGAATTTTAAAAACCAATCAAATTTGGTTTGGTTTTGGTTTTGGTTTTAATCCGAAAAAAATCCAACCAAACTAACTAGAGGAGTAGTTATTTCAAATTTATTATTACACATATATATATGTATATTTTTATACAAAGTTTTAAAAATTTAAGGGTAAATGTTAATAGTTTGCACTTTTAGTATAGTTCTTTACCATTACATTCTAGTTTGATTGGTAGTATTCTTTTGTTAAGTGTAAGAATTCATTTCGTGTCAAAAATAATATATTTTTAATTGTGTCTTTAAATTATTCATCACTATTTGATTCAATTATCATCAATATATCTTGGTAAATAATAGATTTTCCAAAGGGCAATTGAGTTGATAATGTTACGTTGAAAATGTGGTCACCGGAATATGTGTTTGGTAGTGTGTGTCTTATATTTAAGAAAAAACGACAAATAACCGAAAAAATCAAAAAACTGACAAATCCCGACATAAATTGAAACGAGAAAAAACCGACTTAATTGGTTTGGTTCTAATATTTGAAAAATCGACTTACTTGGTTTGGTTTCTTTTTAAAGAAAAATCGATCCAAATCGAACCATAAACACCCCTAGAGACAACTTTTTTGTCTTACAATTTTGTGGATCCAGATTTCTGTGGACCTAGAAGTATAAAATTGGGATCCACAAATAGTGAAATAGAAAAAGCTCCATATAACTAATATCAATTGTACGAGACACAAAATAAAATTAGTTAACAACTTTTGCATAGATACTAGCTTTTTGAACTAAGATATGAGGAGTCAAAAGTAGAATGGATATATATTGACCATAACCTAAAAACTACTACGGTAATACGGACGCCTAGTACACTCCCATTCGTAGCTTTTAAAGCGCAAGATATAGATCACACGGATAAATAACCAAGATATAGATCACACAAAAGTACACTGGATTTACATCTCATGCATGTAGGGGTGTACAAGCCAAACCATCAAGTCAAATCGAACCGAAGAACCAAGTCAAACCGAAGAAAAAAACCGACTTGTAGTTTGGTTTGATTTTGGAAAATAAAAAACCGATTGCTCTTGGTTTGGTTTGGCATTAATAAAAAATAAATCAAACCGAATCTAAACCAAATCGACGATATATATAAAGAAATTTTAGAAATTTTATACATAAAAAATAATCATTAAAATCTAATTTGTAAGTATTTTCTAAACTATTTTATAGTTTTCAATATCTTGAGATATTATTTATTTGTAGGCTTGTAAATTCACTATCCACTAAGTAGATTTTATCTACATAACCTAAATATCAAGCCCAAACTAAAACCCAACAAGACAAAAAATAATAAAATAGATTATTTCATATCTTCCCTATGTTCCAATTTCAAAATCAAAGAACCCCAAATATTGGAAACCATTCCCCCACATCAAACGAGCTTCCTGCTTGTTATTTTGCTCGCATAATTGGTGATTATTTTTAGTGTTGAGGTTTATCAAGTTTACGGTGCTTTACTTTATCGCATGTTTGTTGTCATTTTCTATTATGAAAGGTCTTGGAATTGATTTATACGAATAATTGGTGTTCCTTATATATTATTAAGAAAAATAGTAATCATGCGGATAATTGGTGATTATTTGATTTCTTTTTCAAGAATAATATAACTAAAAAGGAAAATCGGAAAACCGAAAAAACCGAAAAAATCGACTAAAACCGAAATCGAAAAAACCAAATTTATGTTGGTTTAATTTGATTATAAATTTAATAAACCGACATAATTTATTTAATTTTGGTTTAATAAAAACCAAACCAAACCGCCTCATTTACGTCCCTAGAGTTCCTCGAGCTGTTCACCATTGTTTTCCTTTCTATTGGTACAAAGTTAATTAGATTCTTATTGGTGTATGTGCTAGGAAGATAGAGTTCTAGCTATTATAATTATCCAATAGAAAGAATCAGGGGCAGCCCCACAAATTGGCCTAAAGCCAAACTTAACAGGGGCATTAACTTTTTTAAATATTTTTATATTATATATTTGAAGTCTTTTTTTTCTTTTTACAACTTTCTAATGATTTTCTTATAATTAATAATTCTTAATAAGTATTTTTCAACTGACAATATAACTAATTTATTTAACGTTTCTTATGACATTGTTGTTCTTAGGTAAGATTTAGTTATTTTTAATTTTGAAAACTTCTATCCGCTGAAGCAAAGATAACATGAGTTTTTAACATTATTTCATAAGAAATTTAGACATTTAAAAAAGTATTAAATCTTTTTATTTGGTTAAATATATCAATTAAATTGTTATCTTTTAATTGTACTACTTTTCTTAATACTTTTAATTCAGAAAATAAATTTAAACCATCAATATCGAATTTGTTATTATGTTTTAAGGAACATTCAAGATTAAGGCAATATTTTTTAAAATTTTCAACAACTAATGATATTTTCGCTGAAGCGACGGTAACATGAGTTATTAATATTATTCTATAAGAAATTTAAGCATTTGAAAAAAAAATTAAATCTTTTTATTTGGTTAAATGTATCAATTAAACTGTTATCTTCTAATTGTATTATTTTCCTCAATAGTACAATATTTTTAAAATTTCTAACATATAGTGATCTTAGTTTTTACTGCCAAATAGAAAGCCAAAAATATTTTTATATGCTTTGAATTGTTTATCTATTTTGAAGTGAAAAAGTTGTCTTGTCTATTATGTATAAAAGTAATCAACGCTAAAGGACTCTTCAAAAGATTTTATTATCAACATTCACATCAAATTGTTACTTCTTATATATCACACGTTTCTTATGAAATTCGGGTTCGATATTCATTTCAAGTGCAATTTCCTTGGTAGAAATCAGAGCAGTTGCAAATACTTCTTCTCTATATTTGTTAAAGAAAGAAATCAACCTTTTTCACTTTACAAAATATTTTTTTAACTTATACATAATCTATTAGATGTAACAAAAAATAGAGCCTCCACAAATATAAGGCCTAAAGCGGTTGCTTTACTTAATTTATGAAAGGCCGTCCCGGAAAAGAACTACAATTTTATATATTTTTCATATAAGTTGTTAATTCCTCTTTTCCTATTAAAATCACACAACAATTTGATACATTATATTCTATAACTCTAATAACATGGGGAAATATGATCGCCAACTGAGCTTTCATCTAGTTAGTTGGAGTTCGATTTCCTTTTTCGTAATCTCCTCTCCCATTTCTCTTTTCCGTCGCTGGCTCTTCCTATGTATATACTCTCTTTTGTTTACTTATCATATTAAAAAACTCTAATAACATGAAACTTAAAGTAGAAAGAGAACTGTGGGGAGCTTTTTTTTTTCTTCTTTAATTTAAAATGGCATCGTTGGTCCTAGCTCCTATACTTGCTTGATGGATAAACTTACTCCCATTCGAAGTTTGTACCAAACCAATAAACAAATTAAATATGTCTTTTATATACTTTTATCACTAATTATGGTTATTTAATGTATTATCTCCTCAATCTATCACTTGACCACAGTTGATTTGGCCTGAACATCGACCGTGGATAAAGTTTTCACCTCACAAGAATGGCTTATTCACAATAGACGTTTAAGTTTATTTAATAGCTACATGATATGTGTCTTTATTTACATTTTATCACTTACTATAGTGAATTGATAAATATTCTTCCCTCAACTTAATAACTTAACCAAGGTTAACTATTATAATAAAGTGTGTAAAAGAGTAGTGTGCTAGTGCAAGTTGTGGCTATAGAACACGTGTAATATTAAGTTGTATTATTTTTGTGTAATCGGTTAGTTGGTTATGTAGTTAATATTGTAGAAAGATAGTTAACTCAGAGAAGGTGTTGATGTATAAATAGTCCATGTACAGATATATTTCTTTACCTAAGAAGAAGATAATAGAAGTCTTTCTCTTCTATAAGAATTTCTCTCCTCTTCTTCCTCATTCATCCTCACACCTGAAGCTTCCAGCAATGGATGTTATCATGGTATTAGAGCCTGCGTCGCAACTCTCCGGCCACTAAGTACTTTCAATTCCCCTCAATTTGGGAATTGAATCTTTTTCACTTGCGTTTGGGTTCGAAACTAGGGTTATGTAATTTGAGCTCATCCTCTGCAAATCTGAACGATTGTGTAATATTTCAGAGTTTACCTACGATTTCCATGGCAATTGGCGAGGAAACCAGTGCCACACCAGTCGGACCTACAACAGGAATGTGCACGGTGAAATTAAAGGACTTAATTTCCCACTGTCGAGACATTCCGGAAGCATGCCTCGGGATTTCGAGGGTAGGAGCTCGTGATCTCGTCCTCAACCTCGGGGCTTGTCAATGCGCAATTCGGAGGAAACAAAGGACGAAGCCAGGACAAAGGAAGAAGCCCCAGGCACACGGCTATATTTGACAAACCCAGCCTACTTAGAGCCTATGTTGTGGCATCATGTCAACCCATCCCATCACCGTACTTTGCATTTATTCTCCATATATATTTGTAATCGAGACTCTCCTCCTATATAAAGTTGGCTCTCTCCACCTTGTAAAGGGTTGGATGTTGCTCCATTTCTCCATAAGTGCAATAACATATATATATATATATATATATATATATATATATATATATATATATTCTAAGCCATTCATTCCCATCGGCCCGAGGCCACCTCGCGTTCATTATTTTCTTACTTGTTCTACGCTCGTCTAGCTATGCAATGGCCATAAGGAGCCTTACTTAATCGTATCTTTGCTTGTTATCCCTTTCCCGACTGTCCCCGATAGAACGATCCCGGCTCGAGCCTCAGCCCCGAGGCCCCTATCGATCTGCTCCACGCTCGGGCAACAAGCCCCTTCGATTTGCTTACTGCCTCGATTTAACTCCTATTTTATTGTTATACTGCATAGTCTTTATACAAACTTCCCTAAAAACTAGCTTGAGAATAGATCATGTATTTTTAGAATCCCACTTAAAAATTTAATTGTAGTTACCATTTTTATGGTAAACAGTTTGGCGCCCACCGTGTGCTAAAAATAATAGTGATTATTTTCTTGTTGGTTTTGTCACGTAAATGCACGTTATCCTTCACTCTTTTCTTGTCAAAGATCTTTTAATTTCAGGTTAATGTTTGGCTCGGTGAATAAAATCGAGAACGACTACCCCGAGAACCATGACGGAAGTAGTATGGCATTTTCAGCGGTTGACGGGATGCCGCAGGACCCTGATAACGCATTTGGGTCGAGTCAAGTGGACGCGGGCTTGCGAGGCGTGTGACAAGTCGACGAAGCCCCCCGCACCGACGATAACATACAGCCTGCTGACCAATAGAAAGCTCAAAAACCCCGGCCGGATTGGAACGGGAAGTTAATCTTCATATTATCCATGAAATGTTGCAGGGACAACAACTGGCCATCGCTCAGCTGCGAGATCTCCTGGAGACTCCCGATGCAGCAGCAGCGGGGACACCTACTTACGATGAACCGGAATTCGAGAGGTCAAATGACGACGAACCGGCGATCAACCCCGATGCGGCCACGACACTGGGGAATCTCCTTAAAAATATCAGATCAGGTTCGTGGGAGTTTCTGTAACAATCCCCTCTCAGGGGAGCAGCTCCGGAACTCGCCCCGCAGAAACCCGAAACACCAGAACTCCCTAGATGTGACAGGACCTTGGATCGCTACGGGCACTCTACCACCCTCCCCTGCTCGTTTGAAGGCAGCGACCCCCGAGACAACAGGTACAAGCCGTTCTCTCGGAGGAACCTCGAAGACACTCTCCCAAAGGAAACCGTGACACCACGCTGCCGCCTAGCATCTGGCCTCACGGGCTCGCTCGCCATGCCAGCATGGTCTTCCGTAGAAGTGCACACCCCTATCGACAAAACAATACCAAAAAGGCCTGGCACACCCACGGCTGAACAAGGAAGGAATGAAATATCGCGAGGAGCCCCGCCCCGTCCCCCGATAGGACGAATGAGATCTCTCCCAATTTCGAACGGTTGGACAGCACATGCCTTTGCCCGAATCATAAACAAGGCACACCTGACGACTACATGAATTTTAAGTAAAGACAGATCAGGTATCCGATCGAGGGCTAGTTGAATGACCACACCCGGTGTCAGCCTCGAATCAGAACCATGGGGAACCATCCGGGAACCTCATCAGGCTCAGTATATCCGAGCGGACTCCCGGCAAAAAAACTGATGCGAAGCAGATGGAGATATCACCCATGCGCAGTAAGTGAAAGGAGATAGCCCAAGGGCAGCATCCTCGAGGAACCTCCAATGGAACTAGGTTCAACCAAGCACAACTGGTAAGGAAACGCCGCCCAGCCGGGCGCAATTTCAATATTGTTACATCAAATATCGTGATCACCATAAGCGAAGCTGGGAGCACTAGCGGCTCGGACCCGTTCGACCAAAACCCTTGCAAAAGAAATACGGCTCGACGCAGGAACCACAGAGCGCACAAGGCCGCCAGCTCGGGAGAATGACGACCGTGCTGTTCGACGGAGATGGCCACCAAGTATCATCGAGCGACCAGGAAGGAAGGAGACTAGAAAAAGTAAAGCCGACAAGCCACAACGTATTGCCGCGGTGGTAAAAGGGAGACAACACCCTTCAAAGGTCCTAAAAATGCAGGAAGAAAGTATCCACTGCCGGGGCGGCAGATCCGAGAAATGTACCCCAAAGAGTACCCCTACATCCAAAGAGAGGGATGCCTAGACTCTGCCTCAACCACGTATTAACACGCTGGTAACCTCTCTTTTTCCTCATTTATCTTATAAAAATTAAAGCATGACCGTGAATACAGGCGATTCAACTAATCACGCCAACGGCCTCACGCCAAAGCCGATAGGGCATTTTGGACCGACAAATCGAATCACCCCTGCACTTCAAACCAATTGATGGACTCCAGACGCTGGTCACCACAACTATCAAGAAAGCAGCTTCCCTCTATACAGCTCGCTTGAGTTCGAACTGGGACGCCGAGCCTGTGAAGTGCGAACATATTATTTGAATGATGACGGGTACACTGCCCGGAGGCGATGTCAACACCTCTCCACCAAAGAGGACCGGACCCCCCGATAAGGGTGGAACTTAGACATTCAACGAAAAGCTACCCGCGACGAGAGGAAATCCCCCACCATCCAACCAGCCGCCGGCACCAGCACCAAATCTCGAAACGGCGCTTGTGTATCCTGTAACAAGGAAAAACTACTCCACCCCTTCAATTGTCTTTTCACTTTTTACTAACCTACATGCAGGCAGTCAGCGAAGGCATTCATAAATCCCAAACTCCACTCGGAGATCCAAGGCCCCTGCAGGATCTGCTGAGCTCTCTCTCCTCGACCAGGTTTGTAACCCATAAAATTCACTGACAAGATTATTAGCAGAGTAGCGTGCCCTCCAAAAAGGGCTACGGCGAGATCGTTGGGCTTCCTCCTATAGTCCGATAATGCATGCCAATTTTCTCTTAAAAGAGCAGAGCATCATCTCCCCTGAAGGGCTAATAAATGGTGGGCTAGTTCTCGAAATAGAACCATACAAGCGGGTTACAAAATCAGAGGAGCCGAACCCGTGCGGGCCGAGCTCATGACAATGAGACCATATGTACTTACATCCTATATCTACACCGAACAATAAAAAATATATTTTCGGCATTTTCATCACGACCTATATCTGCTCCAAGCAATAAAGTATATCTTCTCGACATTTCATGTTTCGAGAAAGATTATTTCGACATATTCGCGGCAAATGCTTCTCCATCAAACATATCCGATATACTCGAAGACTTAAACGGTTCGTCACCCCCACGACCCCAGGGTTGGGACTCCGGGATCACAAAGCCCTCGTGATACAACTCCAAGTTTACAAAAGGCAGTATTCAAGCCTAAACTGATCCGACATAATCGGAGACTCAATATAAGAAATTCGACAACTTGCACGACCCCAAGGTCGGAACTCCTGGCTCATCAATCCCCTAAAAGGCAACTCCGAGCTCACGAGAAGGTGTCTTCAAGCTTAAACACACTCGATGACTCGGAGACTACTATCAATCACCATACAACTGGAAAAATCCGACACTGTAAGACCCTAACGGGCAGCCTCGGCACAACCAGATATATTCTACAAACTGTAAGACCTCAACAGGCATGACAAACTATAAGACCTCAACATGCATGATAAAACTGTAAGACCTCAACATGCATGATAAAACTGTAAGACCTCAACAGGCATGATAAAACTGTAAGACCTCAACAGGTATGCAAATCCCGATATTTAGGCTATATGTCGCATTTGTAAGAATCCCTAAAGGGCATACCCCCGATGTAGATGCCTAAACTATCACTAAGGGATCAAAAATGGCTACGGCCAAACGCATACGACTACGGTCGAAACGGCTGACACGCCCAAAAAATGTGACTCGGGGACGCCCGACTGTTACTAAAAAATCACAGGCCATCATTCCGATATACTTCGAAAAGAATCGGTTAAAATAGGCTTCCCTCCATAGGAAAAAACAAGCCCAACAATGTAGGCTCCAAAATGCAAAGCGTCGATCTACTCGACCTACGAGCTATGAACCTTATGAGGTGCTCGAATCATCGCCGACAATGACTTGAAATCGAGGTTCTTCTGGAACGGACGGCGGGTCAGGCAAAATATTACAAAAAAGACCTTAATGAGTAGATATCAAACCTATACAAAGCCCACGAGAAAAAAAACAGCGTAAGAGCCATTGTCGCCAGGTAAGCAAGCCTACGGGCCACATACTGAAAAGTCTCTACGACCAAACAACGTAAGAGCCATTGTCGCCAGCTAAAGCATTTTCACAACTTGAGGATCAAAATGAGCTCGAATCGTGACCCGATTCGGTGACTGGATCCAAAATATTTAACTATACAAAGCCTACGGGCCACATATTAAAAGGTCTCTACGACCAAGCAGCATAAATGCCATCATCGCCGAAAACTTAATAAGATTTGAGGGTCGATTACAGCTCGAATCACAACATAACTCGGAGACTGGACCCGATAAAGGCAACATGCCTAAGGGCACGTGCAAGCGCCATTGTCGTCGCCCGGATACTCAAGGCAATTTAACGGTCGATCGCAGCCCGAATCGCAATGCAACTCGGGGACTGGACCTAGAAGACATAATATGCCTAAAGAACGCCATCATCACCAATTCAAGGCAAATTAAGGTTCTATTATAGCTCAAATCGTGATTTAACTTGGAGACTGGACCAGAAAAATACAGCACGCCTAAAGGCGCGACATAAGCGCCACTATCATCTCCCGAAGATTTGATGAGACATAAAGGTCGATCGCAGCCCGAGTCGCAGCAAGACTTGAAGATTGGGCCGCTAAAATAGCTAAAAAGTGATATGGCTAAGGGTGTGGCTTGGATGATACCACCATCAGCCAACTAAATCCCCAGTCCACGCGACTGCAAGATTGCTTCAGCCCAGAAGCACAAAGGGCCGTCACCATCCGACCATGCTGGCAGGAAAAACCTAAGGGTTAACCGGAGCTCAAAGTCACAACGTGAATCGGAGACTGGATCCAAAACAGTAGAAAGAGCAAATGCACAAGGGCACAGGATGAATGCGATTACCACCCGCAAGTGCAGGCACAAAAAATGCAAAGACATGAAGGCTCGAGTCAAATCCCAACTTGGAAACTAAGCCTAAACAGCCAGGCCGAGCATGGAGGCCCAATACTTGTTCACATCAAGAATCACACTTAGGGGTCCCTGGGACCGTCCGACCGGTACTGAACTAAGAAGGACCTCGCCAAACACCAAGACCAGCTTGCCTGATAAAAAACAATAGCGGGGAAAAGATACAGAAGAAATAAAACTTTAAAACTTCTCCTTATGTATCATGTGCATAAGAAAAAGCGTATTCTCCATATACACACATGCTCTACATATATTCGGAGCCAAGCTACAAAATGACAAAATCTACACTGTGTGCGGGGAAATCAGGAGATCAATTTTCCCTCGACATAATACTTCGAAGAACAAATCTCAAAGGCACGGGATCTCGGTTCGGTTGCCTCCCACGAGATCAAACCGATGCCTTGCCCAGATCAGGCATCGACCAAGGCTCTGATGGGCGAAGATATCCACCGAGGGACATATCCAGGGTCCATGAGACTTGTCCAAATGACTCGATGTCAATTCTCCTACAACATAAGAAAAATGGGTTATCACATCTCATTCTTTTATTGTATTATTTATCCCATGTTAAGTTTGGACACCCCTTTTTTCTATAAAAGAAGGGTTTCCAACACCTTGTAACTCATCTCTAATTGTCTTACAAAGAAAGCAATAATATTCTCTCTCTGGTTTTAAGTCATATCAATTGATAGCTATTCTCTTGGTTTGTCAGATATATATATCCCGAGATCATCCTAGCAATTCATTGTTTCTCTGCTTGTTCTTTATTATTTACTTTAAATTGATGGTATAAAGCCTTGCTTATCTATATCCTCATCTGTTATCCCCTTCCTGATCACCTTCGATAAGCCCGAGATAGGCTCGAGGCCTGGCCCCGAGGTATCTGATGGTCAGCTTTGCACCTGGGAATGTCTCCTTAATGGTCCGATTGTTGCTTAAGCTAACTCGATCTAAACTATTTACTTCACGCTTTAGCATTAATCATCCTTACAAACTAGCTCCGTAAAAGATCACGTATTTTTAGAATCCCATTTACAAATTCAATTATTTTTACCATTTTCACGGTAAACAGTTTGGCGCCTACCGTGGGGCTAAACATAATAGTGATTATTTTCTTGCTAGTTTCATTACTCGAACGCACGATATCTTTCACAGTTTTTCTTTCCCGAGAAATCTTTGATTGCAGGCCAAAATATCCGGCTCGATAAATAGGTTTGAAAAAAACAACCTCGAAGACCATGGGGAAAATGGCATGGCCGTCCCGGTCGCTGGAGCACCTCTGCAGAATCTTGAAGGCGTTCCCGTACTAATCCTAGTGGACGCGGATTTGCAGGATGCTCAGCAAGTAGATGAAATTTCTCACATCGACAGGAGCGTATGACGCAGCGACCAACAGAAAGCGCAAAAGACCCCAGCCCGGGAAGAACATGAAGTTAGTCTTCATGTTATCTTTGAAATGTTGCAGGCACAACAACTAGCCATTGCTCAACTACAAAGACATCCAAGAACCCCCAGCACAGTGGCACTGGATACAACTCCCCTTGCCGAACGAGTGCTCGAAAGGTCAAGCAACAACAAGTCGGTGAATGACCCCGCTATCATAAAAATGCTTGAGTACCTCACCAAAAGGATTCAATCAGGAAAGAAAATGATCACAGTCAACGATAAAAGGGTCGAGACCTATATCTCTAGGGTCGATCAAATCCCAGGCGCCCCTCCGGTCCTTAAGGTATTAGATTCGAAGAAATTCATTCAAAGGCCATTCGCCGAAGAACCGGCACCGAAACCTATCCCGAAGATGTTCATAATACCGAAACTCCCTATGTACAATGGAACCTCTGACCCCAACGAACACGTCACTGCGTATAACTGTGCAGTAAAGGGTAATGACATAAATAGAGACGAGATTGAATTCGTACTACTAAAAAAATTTGGAGAAACACTTTCAAAGGGGGCCATGATGTGGTACCCTAACCTGGCCCCCGACTCCATAGATTCATTCACCATGTTAGCGGTCTCTTTTGTAAAAGCACATGCCGGAGCCATTAAAGTAGTAATGAGGAAGTCCTATGTTTTCAAAATAAAGCAAAGAGAAAATGAGATGCTGCGGGAGTTTATGTCCCGGTTCCAGATGGAACGAATGGAGCTACCACCTGTCTCTGATGATTGGGCAGTATAGGCCTTTACCCAAGGCCTAAACGAACGAAGCTCCATGGCTTCAAAACAACTGAAACAAAATTTGATCGAATACCCGGCCGTGACCTGGTCAGACGTCTACAACCGGTATCAATCGAAGATCAGGGAAGAGGATGACGAGTTGGGGGCCCCATCGGGCTCGGTATACCCAAGAAAATTCTTGGCAAAAGAGACGAAGCCAAGCAAAGAACAGCATCAGTCGTACCTCGAAGACAGGAGGATCGCCCGAAGACGCAACCTGCCCCGCAATGATAGGAGGATGGATCGAAGATAGGATCCTAGAGGGGTCATCAACAGGGCCAGATTTGACCAAAACATGGGACCAGTCACCGCACCCCACTTGTCGGAATACAACTTCAGTGTCAACATATCAGACATCGTGTTCGCTATCAGCAAAATCCGGGATGCAAAATGGCCTAGACCAGTACAATCAGATCATTTGCAGAGAAATTGCAACTTGACGTGCGATTTCCACAACACACATGGCCACCGGACCGAAGATTGCCATCAAATATGAGAAGAAGTAGCCCGGCTACTCAACAAAGGGCACCTTCAAGAATTCCTCAGCGATCGGGCCAAAAATTAGTTTCGAGATAGGGAGGCAGCTAAGAAAAATAAAGTAAATGAACCACAACATGTCATTCACATGATCATGCGCGGTGCTGATACCCCACAGGAACCCATGATGAGGAAAACAAAAATATCCATGACAAGGGAGAAACGGACTCGAGGATACATCCCCGAGGACGCCCTTACCTTCAATGAAGAAGACACGGATACCTTATCTCAACCCTACAACAATGCCTTGGTAATTTCCTTACTTGTAAATTCTTTCTAGATAAAATGTGTACTCGTGGATCCAGGTAGCTCGACCAATATTATCAGGTCAAGGATGATAGAACAACTCCGTTTAACTGAATGGATCGTACCCACCACTCGAGTCCTCAACGGATTCAACATGGTAAGCGAAGCAACAAAAGGGGAAATCATCATACCCACTATCATGGGCGGCATAACCCAAAACACCAAGTTCCATGTCATCGAGGGAGACATGAGATACAACGCCTTGTTCGGACGACCATGGATACATTGCATGAGAGCAGTACCGTCCACCCTCCACCAAATGATAAAATTCCCGATGAAGGACGGAATCAAAACCATCCACGTAGAGAAGCATGTGGCGAGAGAAATGTTCGCAATACATGATGCATTCTCAGTCCCCTTACCTCCGCCTCCGAATAAGCCCATGGGTGAATTAGGGCTCAACACCGGTCAGGTTTTACAAAATGCAAAGATAAACTCGTGTCGCACACCCGACCTCGGGTAATCAAAACAAATCAGCGCCAGAAGTATCCTGCCCAAGGTACTACCATTTATTTTATTCTATTTTCAAAATAGAAATTAACCTTTGTGCAGGCACTGTCCAAAGATCTCGAGACCTCCCAAAAAAGGTGCGCCCGTTGTACTCTTTTCCTTCGTCCGAGTTTTTTATCCCAAAAAGAAGAAGGGTTTTTACTGGCAAGGTTTTTAATGAGGAAACGCCCGCGAAGCCACCAGGATATAAGACTCCACACAATCGTTTGAAGCCATCCTTACGGCCAACTTCCAAAGCAGCTAGGAGCATTCCTCCTGAAATCCACCAGACTCGGAGAAGCGCCGAACAAAGATCCCTATGGGGGAATGATGTATCAGGCCAAAACGGACAAAATAGCCAAACCTCGTTAAGATGAGAGCATGTACTATTATATCGGGCAATCGAAAACACCCCCTTCTTTTATGAGAAAAGAGAAAGCCTCCTAATCAAGAACAAAGCAACATGAAAATCAGCAAAACAACCCGACTTGGCCTAAGATCCGGTCGAGTTAGCGAGATAGCACATATATCGCATCAATAGATCATAGTATATCTCCACCTTGCTCTCCAAAAAGAAACAAATCAAAGCACGCTCCCGATAGAAACATCTCCATGAAATACATCCCGAGATACTCAAAGACTCAGGAAATCCGACATTCGGATGACCCTAGGGTCAAAACGTCGGGCTCACCAAGCCCCGAAAAACAACTCCGAGCTCATCAAGCCCCCAGAAATAGTTCCAAACTCACGAGGAACTATCTTCAAGAAAACTCGATAACTCGGAGACTGTCGCCAATCGCCACGCACTAGAAAATCTGAAATTGTAAAACCCTAATGAGCGACCTCGGCAAAACCATATCTATTGTCCATACACTGTAAGATCTCAACAGGCATGGCAAACTATAAGACCTCAACAGCCATGAAAAATCCCGCAATTTAGGCTATACGTCGCATTTGTAAGAATCCCTAAAAGGCATACCCTCGGCGTAGACACCTAAAACTGCCTCTTAGGATAAAAAAATGGCCCCGGCCAAACACACACAATTCCGATCGAAACGACTGTACAGCCCAAAAAATGCGACTCGAGGACGCCCGACTATTGCTAAAAAATCTTCTGAATCAACTTCGGAAAGAACCGATTAAACACAGGCTTCCCTCAACAGTCAAAAAATGAGTCCTGACCACGTCGGCTCCAAAATCGCAAAAGCATCGATCTACTGGACCTATGGGCTATGAACCTTCCAAGGTGCTCAAAACATCACCGACTATGACTTTAAATTGAGGTTCTTCTAAAACTAACGACGGGTTAGGCAAAATATTCAATAAGACCTTAACGAGAGGAAATAAAGCCTACAAAAAGCCTCCGGGCCTCACATCAAAGGGTCTCTATGACCATACATCATAAGTGCCATTGTCGCTGGCTAAGCAAGCCTCCGAGCCTCAAACTGAAAGGTCTCTACGACCATCAGCTTGAAAATTGAAATTTGAGGATTAAAGTGAGCTCGAGTCGTAAATCGATTCGGAGACCAAATCCAAAATAGTTAACATAAGCAGAGCCTCTGGGCCTTAAATAAAAAGGTCTCTATGACCTAACAGCGTAAAGTGCGATTATTGCCATCTAAGCAGAGCCTCCGGGCCTTATATCAAAAGGTCTCCACGACTGAACAACGTAAGTGCCATTGTCGCCAGTTAAGCAAGCCTACGGGCCTCATGCTAAAAGGTCTCAACGACCAAGTAGCAGAAAGGCCACCATCGTTGGCCAAAAGATAAGATGAGATTTATGGGTCGATTACAGCTTGAGTCACAACACGACTCGAAGACTAGGCCCAAAAGTCATAATACTCCCTAAAGCATGACATAAATGCTACTTTATCCAAACGGAACCTCCGGAAAGATCAAAGGGTCGATTACAGCTCGAATCGCAGCATGACTCGGAGACTAGACCCAAAAAATTGCCAAGCACCCAAGGGCAGAGAATGAAAGTCATTATCACCAGCCCAAACAGGCTCGAGGGTAAAATACGCTCGAGTTAAGATCCCGACTTAAAGACTGAACCCGAGGGCAATTCAATCACAATAAACTTAAAAGCATGACCCAAACGATGCTATCAATGGCTGAGACAAATCTTCAGGTCGAGCGCCCACAAAACCACTTCAGTCCAGAAACACAAAGGGTCATCACCCTCCACCCATGCAGGCAGTAAAAAGTTAGAAGGCCAATTAGAGCTCGAGCCATAACACGACTCGAAGACTGAACCTGAAGGTAATCGAAACATAAAAATTACAAATTATATGATATAGTCTCGGCCTGTGATGTATGGTAGGATCTATATATGTGTATACGCGGTAAAGAAGGAAGGGAATGTTCGTTCCCCCTTTATTTTCCTTTTTTGGCAGCCACGGCCCATTAGCGTCCTCCTCATCATCAGCTATCAGGAACTTGGCATCAAACTATGCTCCCTTGGCGCGTCCAATCTCTTCCGAGGGATCGAAGCCTCTGGCATGAATTTTTGCTAG
The DNA here is from genome assembly GCA_026770625.1 of Nicotiana glauca. Classification (NCBI taxonomy): domain Eukaryota; kingdom Viridiplantae; phylum Streptophyta; class Magnoliopsida; order Solanales; family Solanaceae; genus Nicotiana; species Nicotiana glauca. The sequence continues at coordinate 30,121 of MU692336.1, forward strand.
AGTCCCCCTATCTTCATATCCCCCAGTACTGCCTACGCGATCGAGGGCCCTCTCCAACTCGGCCCCGACAAATAGAGTAAGCCACTATCTCTTGCTCCACCCGATCAAAAACAATAAAGTTATCAAAGAAACAAAACTCCAAACCCTTTCTCATATATATATATATATATATCATGCACGAGGGGAGCCCTCTCCATCTGCAGGCACCCCGCGACCATATCGAAAACCAAACGGTCAAGTCTATGCCCCGCGCCGAATAGAATACAGTTTATCAAAGTGCGCCTTTTACGGCCTCAGCGAACGACAACCATGCTTTGTGATTTTCCTCTTGGCTCAGATAAATTCTTCCGGGAAAAGGAGCCCCCCGCACCGACTTGATCAGGATACTCCTCAGCTAAGGCCACAAAATAGTTACCCTTCAACCATTGGGCCATCCAATCGAAGACTATTTAGGTTATCCACTCCGCCTGATGTATCTCGAGACACCCGAATACTGAACCTGAGAATAATTCAACAGCGAATAACCTAAGTGACGCTATCAACACGCCATCGGCAATCAAGACAAATCCCCAGGCCACACACCCGCAAAATTGCTTCAGCCTAGAAGCATAGAAGGTCACCACCCTCCGCCCGTAAAGGCAGACAGGAGTCGGAGGACCAATCAAAGCTCGAGCCATGATACAACTTAAAAGAATAGTTCCAAAACTGATCTACACGATCGAGAGCAATGACAGAAAAAGGTACAAAAGGAACAAAAGCCTTAAAATTCCTCTTATATTACATGCAAAAAAAATTCTCCATCTACAGACACGCCCCGCATGCCGAAAACATGGTTACAAAATGACGGAACCCCTGTTTTTCGCCAAAAGGGCTGCATTTCGTCAAAGATCACCCTCTGTAGCGTCCACAAGGAATGGCCGAGCGTCACCTTCATCCACCTTGTCTCAGGCCAACTCCTTTGAAAAATCATGGCCCTTTGCTCCAGCTTCCTCGAATACCTCTCTCCAGGTTCGGCAGCAAACATATTCTTCAATCTTCTCCTTGCAATCAAGGGCTCACCTCAACTCGGATTGAACATCAGCAGCTTCCTTTATACAAATCTCTATCTCGCGATCAGCCCTGGTTCAGCTTGATGTCGCTTCCACCTGGGCATCGTTTATCTCAGCCCTGACCCTCGAGAGTTCAGACTCAAGTCTCTCAATCATATCCACCTGAACCGTGGCATTCTCACAGGTCAAGTTGAGTTGAACCTCGAAGGCAGGGGTCCTAACCGAAGTACTCATCCCCTCAAAGGCTTGAACCTGCACTGGAGCTCTCAGCCTCCCGCAGCTAATTCCGGTACAAATGGTATCACCTTTAAGAATTTTTGCAGATCGGGCCCAAAATTATCCAAGGCTTGAGTCCTAAAAGAACCAGCCCGGATCTAAGGCCATCGCAAACCTATGAAAAGAAGCTTCAGGTACAAGAAGGAAAGCACGAGATACACCTCTGCAGGACATCTCCTTATCCCCCTAAACAAGTGACGGAAGGTTTCGGGGGGCAACGTCAGCGGCCAACACCTGAGGGGATAACTTGCCCGAAGTCCAATATGTGCCTTTCCCAAAAAACGAGGCCCCGATGAGCTCCATAGCACCAACACCGGACACAAGGCATGCACCCGGGTTCGCGATTCCCACTTTGGAGGAGTAAACACTGGAAGCCAACCTTACACTCTCTAAAAGAGTTACCCACATCAAAGTCAGCGGGGTTCATCGATGAATCCGAGGATGACCCCCATCCGGGGTATCGTCCCCGAAGGCCCCTAAATTTGACGCGTAATTTCCAAACAAGCAGGCATGACCCAATAGCTCGAGCTTATCCGGTCGGCCCTCTACTAATCTAAAATACGATAAAAAAATCGGGGAAGAACCTTGCCAATCGGCCGGAGACCGAAACAAGATATCATGGAAGACTACGATGGCCCATAAACAGGAAGGAACTTGAAAAGCCCCGAAGGGCGTAAGAGCAAACAAACACCAAGAAAGAAGCAAAAATCTATCTCAGGCGGCTTGGAAGGACCATCTACATCTAGATCAATAAGGTCTTCGGGTTACCCAAAGATGACCTACATCTAAGGTGTTACCCCTAGAGGCCTTAGAACTCAGCATAACTCAGGAGGCTCTTGTAGTACCAATCTATCGGGCCGACCCAGAGTAGTCCCGAAAAACAATAATGGGGCAAAAAAGAATCCATGTCGAGCGACGAAGAAACAAGGTTGTTTCACATTTGCCAAAAGCTCCAAGCAAAATCAAAGTGACGCCCCCGCATGGCCGACTCCCCAAAGTAAATTCAAACACATACGTTCTGGAGAACTATCTATGGTCCAGAAGGGACCCTCCCATGCCTAAGGATATAATCACCTCTCAACACCTCTCTCAAGGAACCCAAGATACCGTCGATTATCTCTACGTAATTCGAGGGAGTTGACGGCATGAATATATCAGGTCGGCTTAAGTTTGGTCGGAAGCTTGATTATCTGGCTTAGGGAAAGCCACACCGACCAATACGGGGTTCAGAAAAATGCTTCCATTCGAAGCAAATGACAGCAGTTGACAACAAACCAAAGCTTTCAAAAGGCATAAGGATATATCAGAAAAAGGCAAGGATTGAAAGCAGAACCAAGGAAAAAAACACATTTATACTGATATAAATCCTTATATACAATTGCACCTTACATGATTACAAAAAATTCTTTCACAAAAAAGAAAAAAGGGAAAAAATTACAGGTAGCATACAAGTCCAAGGGGAGTATCCTACAGATGGCGCATCTGAAGTCATCTTTCCAGTCATACGACCTCAAAGGAAAAATCTTCCATGTCCGACCCCCGCAGGGATCTCATTCCTATCTTCCCAAAATGGCATCTTGAAAAGGAAGTCAGGAGAAGAGCACAATGATGAGGGGATACCAGAAGAAGGCGAGAAGTGTTTGGGCGAAAAATTTGGCTAGCACGGACTCCGCCAGCATGCTTACCCCAAAGCCACTTCTCGAGATGTCGCCTCAGCCCAGAAGGTAATGGTCGAGTTGAGCCCATCACCACACCCCCCGAAATCCAAAGGGGGTATAATACACCGGGCTTAGTAATGAGGGTGAGCAGCGGTGTATAATTCGAGCCCTCTCTTGAGTAGCGGTGGATAATCTGAATCTTTCTCCAGGTCAGAGGACACCAACCTCCTGCACCGCCATACCAAGCCAACAATAAAAACAATAACCACAACAACAACAACGACAACAACAGTATCACAACAGGACAAGCCCAACCCCGCCAGAGAAAAATCGAGGGCTGGCCCATGGCGTGACCGACAAAAAATCTTAAGGCCATATGCCTCAAACATTGCAGAGCAACAAAGGCCGGAAAAGGGGCAGGAAAAGCAAAGAGGGCATGTATCGAAGGAAGTTTTTGAACGAGGAACTGATGACAAAGGAGCCCCATATATATAGGGTAAAAACAAAGTAACCGATGGTGCCATTATCGCCCTCGAAAAGCGTAATGACATGCAAAATTGTTACGTTCGCAGAAGATGAAATGATAACGATAAAATGGTGGCACAGAATGAGAACAACGATCCGGCCCCGAAGAGCGAGGAATCATAACATTTCTAAAAAGTTCTGAAGAAGTGGGAAGGAAAAGTGCCTCGACTTCTATGAAGGAAGGTTGCACCATCGGCATAACAACATGACGAGAACCCGCAAGGAGGAGCGTCAAAAACATTTCTTGTCAATTCCCTCTAAAAAATGCGAAGACTATCTGTGTGCGGGAAAATCGGGAGACCAATTTTCCCTCGACATAATGCTTCGAAGAACAAATCCCGAAGGCACGGGATCTCAATTCGGTCGCCTGCCCTGAGACACAACCGATGCGTTGCCTGGATCGGGCATCAGCCAATGCCCTAATGGGCGAAGACATCCCCCGAGGGATATATCCGGGGTCCATGAGACTTGTCCAAATGACTCGACGTCAGTTCTCCTACAACATAAGAAAAGCGGGCTGTCACATCTCATTCTTTTATTGATTATTTATCCCATGTTAAGTTTGGACGTCCCTTTTTTTTTATAAAAGAAGGGTCACCAACACTTTGTATCTCAACTCCAATTGTCTTACAAAGAAAGAAATAGTATTCTCTCTCTCCCTTTCTCTAAATCTCTCTCTTGTTTTAAGTCATATCTATTGATAGCTATTCTCTTGGTTTGTCAGATAAATATATCCCGCGATCATCCTAACACTTCATTGTTTCTCCGCTTGTTCTTTATTATTTACTTTAAGATTGATGGTATAAAGCCTTGCTTATCTATATCCTTATTTGTTATCCCCTTCCCGATCATCTTCGGTAAGCCCGAGATAGGCTCGAGGCCTGGCCCCGAGGTATCTGCAGGTTAGCTTTACTCCCGGGAACGTCTCCTCACTGGTTCGATTGTTGCTTAGGCTAACTCGATCTAAACTATTTACTTCACGCTTTAGCGTTAATCATCCTTACAAACTAGCTCAGGAATAGATCACATATTTTTAGAATCCCATTTACAAATTTAATTGTTGTTACCATTTTTACGGTAAACATACACCCTGCGCTAAAGAGCTACAGCTTGCCATAATCGCCCTCCGTGACATCAATGAGAAGCGACTGGGCATTGCGTTCATCCTCCCGTGCTCGAGCCAGCTCCTCCGAGAGAACGAATCCCCTTGCACCGATTTCTTCGAGCACCTCCCTCTGGGATTTGCAACAGACATATTCCTCTATCCTCCGCTCTCGTTCTAGGGTTTGCTTCAGCTTAGCTTGGGCGTCAGCGATATCCTTCGCACAAATTACCATCTCACGACCGACCTTGGCTCGGTTCAGCGCTGCTTATGCCCGAACATTAATTATCTTAGCTCTATCCTTCGAGAAGTCTGATTCAAGTTTCCCAATCATATCTACTTGAACTCTGGCATTGTCTCGAGTCAAGCAGAGTTGGGCCTCAAGGGCAGGGACCTTGATCGAAGCATTCATCTCCTCCAAAGCTCGTGCCTGCGCTTGAGCCCGTAGCTCCCCGCAAGCAATTCTGACACGGTTGACATCGCCTTTGAGGAAGTCTAGAGCCTCTGACTTTTTCTGCAGCTGATACGGCAAAGAGGAATCAGCCTCGAGGCCAGAAAGGAGTGAAACACACACTGCTGGAAAATTACCTGCTCCACCAAATAGCTCTCATAGTTCGAGCTTCGATGCGCCTTACATCGCCAACACTGCAGCTCGACTTCCTTCTCCTCATTGAGGAGCCTATGGGACTCGCCCTCATCCTGAATTTTCTGGAGCTTGGCCCCTTCACGGAGCAGTTCAGACCTAAGTCCATCACAGGCCTGCGCAAGAAAGGATCAATAGAGGGAGGAAGACACAGGATATAGGTGAAGTCTGCATGAACTCACCGCAAAATGGAGCCGACAAACTTCCTCAAAGTCAAATCACACTCCTGTTGATTTTTTCCCTACGGCCCTAGAAGAGCCAAAACCATGCACGTCATGCTCGCCTAAAGGAACCATCGATCGGGAATCAAGCACTACGGGGACAGTAGATTCGGGGAAAACCCCCTCCTCGGAGATACGAGCTCGACCAGTGCCATGAAAGCTCATTCACATCGCAATTTCTGATCTCCCTCATTGCCATTGCCCCTCTGGCCAGATGCTAAAGACTTCTTCCCCTTTCCAGAGCAATATTGCCTCGTCCCGAAGAACCTCCCGATATCTACAAGCAGTGGATCCAGCATAAATGGAAGGGAAAAGTGTTACCTCGGGTATACAAAGGATACATGTACCTCAGTGTTACGCCCCCCATCCAATGCAAAGCACAACTCGCCACCTACATTCATCACAGGACGAATATGTCACCATCTTCCGAACCTAGCCGGGCAGATCATAAACTTCACCTGGCATCCACGAAGTTGCTGCAATCGAGAAAAAAACATTATTACTTAGCTAATTTCTGCCATAGACGAGATCTGAAGAAGCTCCAGACACCTAACTTACAAGCGTGATTCTACCCTTCGAGAAATGGCAAGAACTCCGCAGGGATGATGTCAGCCGTCTGAAATTAGATGAACCAATTGGCCCACTCTCTATTCCCATCTTCCTCGTTGTCTATGACAAAGGGCGTGGATGAGCGACACCTCAGAGTTAGCAGACCCCGATGATGGAAGGGCCGATATAGCTTGACAACAAGAGAATCTCCCATAGGAGTAGAAACATAAATAGTGAAACTCAAAGAATCCCAAGATACACCAAAATGTGGAGAAAAATAAGAAGACACATAAGAATAAGTGGAGCCTAGATCGAATAGAACCGATGCATCTCTTGACAAACCAGTATAATACTTGTGATGACAGAATAAGAGGCAACAGCCTTGGTATGGGCAGGAAGGGAATATTATCGGGCCTGGCCTCCCCTTCTAGGGTGACCTCTACCTTCCCGACCTCCACCTCTAGCTGGATGAGCTAGTAGGATAGCAACTGGAGCTGTAACCATAGCCTGAGAACTCTATGGGGCACGTTGTGGCTGGGAATTCTATGGAGGTACACCCCTCCCAAGTTTGGGGCAATCCCTCACCATATGGCGTGTGTCACCACACTCAAAATAAGCTTTGGGAGAACGTGGTGGCTGGGGCTGGCTTAGGCTAGGTCTGCTGGACTGACCTCTGAAAGCACCCTGCACCGAAGGTGCGCTAGAAACTGGAGGTGCATAATAAGGCTCCTGAAGCATAGGAGGAGCTAGAGCACTACTGGCTGCTTGAAGAGCTGAATAAATAGGGAAACTAATATTACCCCTACCATGATGACCTGCAGCTGGGGTACGATACCAGAATAACGGTTTGAATTTCGAGACATCTTGGCCTCTCTCTCCTCTCTCTCCCTAGCATGCATACCCTCAATCCACCTAGCAATGCTCACCACCTGCGGATAAGAAATATCCATCTCCAACTCACGAACCATGCTAGGCCTGATGCTGGGAATAAGCCCCTCAATAGATTGGCGAACCCTCTCCTGAACAGTAGAAACCAAGGCTGGTGCATGCCTAGCCAAGCTAGTATAACTAGTAGCATACTCCGAGACAGTCATAGCACCCTGTCGTAAATGTTCAAACTCGACGCGCCATGCATCTCTGAGGCTCTAAGGAACAAACTTTCTCAGGAATAGATCTGAAATCTGGGTCCAAGTTAGCGAAGCAGCCTCGTCCGGATTGTCTAACTCATAGGTGCGCCACCACTCATAGGCGGCTCCTAAAAGCTAAAAAGTAGTGAACGAAACCCCGCTCGATCCTGATATACCCATGGTACGGAGAATACAGTAGCACTTATCTAGAAATCCCAAGGCATCCTCTAATGCTAACCCACTGAATACAAGAGGATCATATTTCTTGAACCTCTCAAGTCTCCGCTGCTCATCCTCTGAAGCCGCTTCCCTATCCTCGGGATGGCCCGGGACTACAGGCTACACAGGAACAATTTCTATGACCTGATAAACATGCACTTGCTGCTCAAGAGTACGAGTGGCGGGAGTCTGCGCTCCTCCCCCGGCCTGGGATGTGGCTGCAGTAAGGGAAACCAACCCTGCCTGGGCCAAAGTGGTGTACATACTCATAAACTGTGCTAGAGTTTCCCGAAGTACTAGCGTGGTAGCAGCAGTAGGGGCTCCGACTGGCACTGCTGGTGGCTCCTCGGTGGTAGCTCGTGCAGGTGCACTGGCTGCACTACGTGCGCATCCTCAACCTCTACCCCGGCCCCGGCCTCTGACTACTGCAGTAGGGGCGCGAGTGCCTGATCATCTCAGATAGCATGTGTTCTCACCATCTATGAGAGAATACAAGACAGAAGTTTAGAATTGTGATATAAAAAATCTCGCACGACAAGGAAATCAAATGAAATGGAATTTTCCTAACAGTTACATAGCCTCTCATAGATAAGTACAAATGTCTCCGTACCAATCAACGAGTCTCTAATAAACCAACTTGTGATCCGAGACTCCTATGAACCTAGAGCTCTGATACCAACATGTCAAGACCCCAGTTTGCCCTCCGTGAACTATCGTGACGACACTTACTCTCTACAACTAGGTAAGCCTAACAAATGAAAAAAATAAATTACACTTGCGAAATAAATAATCAATAGCCGAAAATAACTTAAGGAAACAATATTTAAATGTCGCTCGGCATATACACATAACTTCTCAAATCTAATACACTATCCCAAAACCCAGAAACTCACGGATCCACAAGCTAAGAAAATACAACATAGTTCTAATCTCCGGAATATCTAACAAGAGTAGAAAGTACAGAAGGGCTAAATACTAAATGCAGGAATAGAAAGAGACTCCACAGTCTACGGATGCGGCAGATGTACCTCGAAATCCCGTAGTATCGCCTCACCTCAAGAATGGTAAGCCTGAGTAAAGGTAACCTAGATCTGCACATGAAAAACATACGCAGAAAGGGTATGAGTACACCACCACGGTACTCAGCAAGTGCCTAGCCTAACCTCGGTTGAGTAGTGACGAGGAAGGTCAGGGCCCTACTGAGGTTAAATAAAAGATATAATTTGATGAAATAGAATAGATAATAGTATAATTATGAGCAATAGTGAAAGTAACATAGATATAAAGGACAACAATAACTACATAGAAACAATGTAAACACCGAAGGAAAATGTAGCTCAACTCCAACAATGTCAATCGGGGATCTTCCAGGATACCGTCCCGAAGTCATAAATATACATATGCAATAAGTCTCTCGGGACGCTGTCCCGTAGTCCAGCTCATAGTACACGGGGATCTACAGGAATCCCATTCCGTAGTCCCAAACATAAATACCAGTACTGTGGGAATCTACCGTGTACATTCCCGTAGTTTTATATAATTGTGCAGGGGGATCAACTGGAATCCCACATCCGTAGTACCAAATATAAACAGACAAGGGGAGGGGGGGGAGCTACCAGAATCCCACATCCATAGCTCCAATGTAAATACACAACAACAATATGAGAAATGCTTAGAAAATATCAAACTTCATATTAAGGCAAACAAATAGTCTAGCCTAGCATGCTGCACAGACTTCAGGTAAAGCAGTTAAACAAATAAGGAATTTTAATCACTTAGGCATGCTTTTACTAAGCTAACACATGCTTAAATAGTACAAGAACTAAACAGGAAAGCAAACATACTAGTAGTACTTAATGAAAATCGGATTTCAACAATTAGCACAAGTACGCACTCGTCACCTTACGTACAAGGCATTTCAATTATCAAATATACCAAATCCTAAGGTAAAAGTCCCCCACACAAGGTTAGACAAGACACTTACCGTGAACAAGCTCAAATCAACTATAAATCACGCTCTTGCCACGAGTATCCAACTCCAAATGACACAAATCTATTCAATTAAATTGCATATTGTAAATAACACTTCAAACAACCGATTCTACAATTAAATTCTGAACTAACACGCAAAATTAGGTAAAATTACCAAAACTCCCCTCAGGCCCACGTCTCACAATCGGGTAAAATTTATGTTTTCAGAATACTCACACTCTCACGAGTTCATGCCTACCAAAATCGGACCTCAAATGGTCCCTCAAATCATCACTCAAACCAGTACTGTGGGAATCTACCGTGTGCATTCCTATAGTTCTATATAACTGTGCAGGGGGATCAACTGAAATCCCACATCCGTAGTCCCAAATATAAACAGACAAGGGGAGGGGGGGGAAGCTACCAGAATCCCACATCCATAGCTCCAATGTAAATACACAACAACAATAGGAGAAATGATTAGAAAATATCAAACTTCATATTAAGGCAAACAAATAGTCTAGCCTAGCATGCTGCACAGACTTCAGGTAAAGCAGTTAAACAAATAAGGAATTTTAATCACTTAGGCATGCTTTTACTAAGCTAACACATTCTTAAATAGTACAAGAACTAAACAGGAAAGCAAACATACTAGTAGTACTTAATGAAAACCGGATTTTCAAAAATTAGCACAAGTACGTACTCGTCACCTTACGTACAAGGCATTTCAATTATCAAATATACCAAATCCTAAGGTAAAAGTCCCCCACACAAGGTTAGACAAGACACTTACCGTGAACAAGCTCAAATCAACTATAAATCACGCTCTTGCCATGAGTATCCAACTCCAAATGTCCCAAATCTATTCAATTAAATTGCGTATTGTAAATAACACTTCAAACAACTGATTCTACAATTAAATTCTGAACTAACACGCGAAATTAGGTAAAATTACCAAAACTCCCCTCAGGCCCACGTCTCAGAATCGGGTAAAATTTATGTTTTTCGAATCCTCACACTCTCACGAGTTCATGCATATCAAAATTACCAAAATCAGACCTCAAATGGTCCCTCAAATCATCACTCAAATGTCTCCAATAATAAGCCCTAGTTTCCCCAATTTTCACCCTTAAATTTCTATAATTTCTAGCTCTAATACATGAAATAATAGCATGGGAACGAGTTTTAGGTCCAAATTCCTTACCGCAATGAAGTTCCCTTGAAATCCCTCCTTCAAATTGTCAGAAAATCTCCCAAGACAAGATAAAAATGGTGAAATAAACCTCAAAGATGCAGAACCCCTTTTAAAATAATGCCTAGCAGTTTCCGTATTTGAGAAACAAATAGCGTGTAAGGCCCCATAAAATTTTGTGCTTAAAACCTAGTAGCTCGTAGTGCCAAGATCCGAATATGTCCTTTTTACCGATTTTGCACTTAAAAATCAAGAATCAAAATTTTTCCAGAAAATTTCCATTTTGCAATCCAGAATGCGGTTGCAGATCAGGTATGAGGACCGCATTTCTGCCGAAGAGTTAACCAATGAGTTAGTCGAAATTGATGTTGAAAATGCGGTCCATTATGCGATCGCATAATCCATATGCGGACCGCATAACCATCACATAAATTCCTTAAGGAATTGTGAAGGTAAATTCTGCGATGCGTTATGCGACCGCAGAACAGAAATGCGGACCACACAACACTTCATTTTTACACATTTTCTGGATAAAACTAGAGAGAAGGAAGAGAGGGTTCTTGAGAGCGAAAGACTCATCCTCTTCAACTGATTTTACAAAGTCATCCAAGCCCGGAAAATTCCAACTACTTGTCTTTATCTCTACTCCTGTAGGTAGAATCCCCAACCCTTTTTCATTGATTTTAAAATTTAAATAAAAGGGGGAATTCTCATGAACTGATCCTTGAAAATGGAAGTTTAAATACACATGCATGTTCTTTAAAACCTAAAATCTAGTAAGAGTAATTAGGTGGGGATAAAGAATTGTGTAAGGGAGGGTTAATAACCTAAATATGTTCGGGTAGTGATTGTGAACTTTGATTCTAAAAAACGTGTATTAATTTGTGCACTATATTGACAGTGCTAGATTTCTAGTGAATTAGAAGTAGAAATTAAAAAGGGATCTAGCTCCAGGTATTTATGGCTAACTTTAACCTTTGTAAAATCGCCTTGCTTGATGTTCAATACTTGGTATGTGATATCTTCATGGATTGGTTGAGGAGTTAAACTCTTGTGAGCAGTATGTGTTTTCTTGTGTTAACCATTTGCAAATTCATGTAAATTTAAGTACCTTATGTGTTGTTGGTTAAGACATCCGTTATGATTGCGCAAGTAAATGGCAATAAACTAAGTTGTGATTGCGAATGTGTTATGTGGCAAGGACTGTGGAATAAATGATAGAGAGGAATCGTAATTGGTGAAATTGAAATAACTGTGATAACATCCCTTTTGGTTAGTCGTGGAAAACTATTGTTGTGATCTAAATAGTATAACGGGCTGTTGAAAAAGATGGAAATGGTATGGATAGTCACCTAAACCTTTTGTGAGTTGTGTTGCTGTTGTTGTTGGGATTTGTGGTCGTTGTTCTTAAAACTTGTTGTGGTTATACTTGTAAATTATTATTGTTGTGGTATTGTTTGTGAATTGTGATTGCGCGGTGGGATCGGGTTGCGCGCCGCAACACGAAGTAATAAGGTGTGGGTTGTGGTGATAAGGGTGGCCGAGGTAATTAGGGTGGAAAGTGATCGATATCACTATTGAAATGAAATATGAGAACGTTGTGAAATTGAAAATGTGGAAATGATGATGGGGAAAAGAGAGTTTGTTAACTTGTTTGCCGTGATTTTTTTCCTTGTGTGTACTCAATTGTTGCTTCCTTCTATTATTTATTACTTGTGTATGGCTTGAGGTTACTCAGGGTAAGGGTTATTATACGTACCAGTACAATTCAAATATACTGACGTCCCTTTTGCCCGGGCGCTACATTTGTGTTATGATTGTAGGTGGATCCGCCGCAGGTACTCAGCCTACCGATCGTAGCTCCCCCTTCATCTTCCATCAGCTTTTTGGTGAGCCCCACTCCTCTCGGGGCCCTATGTGGCTCAGGCTGCTTGTGTCCAGAGTTTTATTTTGATTTTGTATAAGGTATAGCCGGAGCCTTGTTACCGGCAATTACTGTATTATCCTGTTGTACTTTTAGAGGCTACGTAGACAGTAAATATGGGTTGCGAACTTATATAAATATGTATTCTATATATTGGGCGATGAAAGTTGTAAACCTTATTAAGTAAGTATGTATGTTTTGCAAAAATGGTGTTTTAATTATAAATGACCATTTTCTTTTATTAACGGACAATGAAAAATACAGGGTACGCGTGGGATAGGAAGGGCACCCAGGTCCGCTTGACTGGGGATACCCGGTCGAGCGTCGGTCATGTACCACGAATTTGGGGCGTGACAAACTTGGTATCAGAGCCTATGGTTTTAAAGTGTCGTAGGATGTCTCGGAGCCGTGTCTAGTAGAGTCCTTCTTATCGGTGTGTTGTCGACCACATCTATAAGTTGGAGGCTATTCAGACATTTAGGAATTTCACCCTTCTTTTATACTCCAATCGTGCAATAGAAATCAAGTTAGGGAGCTAATTTTGTTGGCCCAAGTTCACTTGAAGTTTTGAAGATTGACAAATGAACTCAGGGAAGGACCTGGTCCATCTTGGGAGACACAGTTAGTCATAACCTTTGCACATGAAAGGCACGTGAGGAAGATATATATTGAAGATTGCGCAGCAAATATCTTCTGAACGGAATCGAAAAGGTTGCATTGAGTTAAAAGGAGGACAGTCTCCTTATGACAAGAGAACACAATCCTAAGCTAGGATACGGATGGGAGTTTGTATTGGTTAAATACTCAAATCGACTAAGGATAAGCATTGGAGTCTCGATCAAACTCTAACTGCTAATATATTAAATAACCAAGTTGT